>JAPVLO010002197.1:0-40346 GCA_027257055.1 Cephalopachus bancanus | reverse complement strand
CTTTGCTTTTCCTAGGTTTCCAATGTATTTCTATAAAAATTGGTACAATTTTACGATGTAAAGTTGGGTCTGTAATGCATTTTGGGGGGTGTATATGACTAAAAACAGGGGTTAAGATACTTTTTCATAAGATGTCCAAGGTTTCCAACACCGTATGTTGCAAAGACTAAAATCTCTTTAGAGAAAAAAAGTTGGGTTAAATCTGGATTCTTATTTTCTCTACATTTCCCGTCTTTCTCTTTTAATTTAACACACTCTTTTTCCTAGTTTATTAAGCTGGAAACTTAAGTTCGGCTTATATACATGTTTTAAATATACACTTTAAAGTCTAAAATATTGAACTTTGGCCCATGGCATTTGTATTTTGTTTCTATTTGTTTAATTACAAATAACTGCTGAATTTTCTTGTGATCTGTTTTTGACATGTAGTTTACTGAGAAATATACCTTTTTATTATTGAGTTTTGCTTTAAATTCATAGTAGTCAGAGAATATTCTTCAAATTATTTGAATACATTAAAATTACATTTCTTTTATGGCCTAAAGTATGATCTTTCCTGACAAATGTTTCAGTGTATGTTAAAAGTGGGTATACTCTGCTGTTGGGAATGCAAACTAGTGCAGCCTCTTTGGAAGACAGTGTGGTGATTTCTGAAAGGACTAGACATTGACCTTCCATGTGACCCAGCAATCCCCCTATTGGGAATGTACGCAGAAGAACTCAAGTCATTCTGCCAAAAAGATACCTGCACATGAATGTTTGTGGCAGGTTTATTCACAATAGCAAAAACATGGAACCAACCATGCGACCTATTGAAGCTTGACTGGATTAAAAAAATGTGGTATGTATCTCAATGGAATACTATGCAGCCATAAAGAAGGACAAACATTTAGACTTTGCAGCAACTTGGTTAGGTTTAGAGTCTATCATACTCAGTGAGGTATCACAGAAACAAAGAACAGAGTTACATGTATTCTCACTCATAAGTGGACCTTGAACAATGGTCATAATACTAAAGAAAGGGATTGGCAGTATTGGGAAACTTCCAGGGGAGGAGGGTGGGATTGGTAATTGAGGGAAAATGCCATGGGGGGGAGGAGCACAACTTATCAACAAGGGTACCTGCATAATGAACACTTGTATATGTAACCCTGAATAGTACCTCACATGTTCAAAATTTTTAAAAAGTGTGTGTGCTATTTTTGAACAAGATTTTATCTAAATTATATCAACTTCGTTGATAGTATTTTTCAAGACTTGTATGTAATTAGTACGTTGTTGCCCAACTTTTACTGCCAATTATAGAGAGAAGAGTGATAAACACTTCCTCGGTAATTGTGAGTATTTAATTCTCCTTTCATGTCTATCAATTATTCAGCTATTGTTTTTATGTATTTTCATGATCTGTTGTTCCTTGCAGACACTGTTAGGATTAACTATCTTCTTGAGGAATTGACCCCATTACCATTACATACACTTTTTTATTATCCATGAGAGTTATTATTTTTCTGATGTATGTTTTTCTTTCTTCCTTCCTTCCTTCCTAGCTTCCTTCCTTCCTTCCATCCCTCTATTCTTTTTTTGAGAAATAGTTTCACTCTGTTGTTAAGGCTGGAGTGCCGTGGCATGATCATGGCTACCACAATGTCAAATTCCTGGACTCAGCGATCTTCAGGCCTCAGACTCCTATGTAGTTGAGGTTATAGGCACCCTTGAACAAGTCCAGCTAACTTTTCTATTTTAGGTAGAAATGAGGTCTCACTTTGTTACCTAGTCTGGTCTTGAACTTGTGTCCAGCAATGCACTCATCTTGGCCTGCCAAAATGCTGGAATTATAGATGCAAGCAACTGTAACTGGCACTATTAATTTCAATACCAAAGTACTTGCATTACAGGTGCAAGCCACTGTGCCCAGCAATATTAATTTCAATTTCATCTCCTTCTTCTATTGGGTATTGTTGTTCCTGCCTTTTTGGAAATCCTGAGAATTCTGAAATCTCCAACACCTGGAGTATTTTATGAGCATAACACAGCAGGTGCTGCTCACCACTGATATTATGCAACTATTCTGATAACATCATCATCTTGAGACTACTCAGGCAAATATATATATAATAAATACAACTTCCTTCTAAACCTGTGGTTCACAGGTCCCATGTCATTGGGTGTTCAAGGCCTTGCAGTCTCTTTAAATAAGGACTAACCTCACTCTTAGCTCTGAATGAAATGAGCCTTACTATATCTTCCTACACATTTTAGTATGGATTCCTGATTTGTTCATGCAGAATATAATATCAGCTACTTTTTGAACATCATCTTAAATTTCATTTTTTTAAACAAGTTTTGAAATAAGAACTATTATAAATCTGTTTTACAATGGAGGAAACTGACATTTACTGGAGTTAGATAACTTGGCTAGTTATACCAACAGCCAATTCTAGGACTGGCTTTCAGAACCATATCTTTTTTATTTTTTATTTTTCATTCAAGATAATATATTGATCCCTTAACAAAGGCCAGGTACTGTTCTTCTATATGATTTGATTCATGGGTGTGTTCAGGGAATATGGCAGTGAACAACAACAAAAGTTTATGTTTAATTGTGGGACTGAGAACAAAAATTTATCAAATATATCAACACAAGTTTATATATATAGCAAATATATAAACACGTGTATAAATATATAAATGAAAATTATGATTCTGGCCAAAATAAATAGTATCTAGGGTAGGTACTACAGAGAGATGGAATGCAATGAAGGGAGATGAAGAGTATTAGTACATTGGTGGAGGTTAAACTTTGTAATTATAGTGAAGATGACTAATAAGAAGAAAAATAACAGGGTTCTAGAAAACTGCAGTGTGCATATGTGGGGAATGAGTGCTCTAGGCAGAGTGAATAGCCAGAAGGGAAGGCCATGAGGCAAGAACATCCATACCATACTCAGGGAACAGAAAAGACATCAGTGTGTGTGGAAAGAAAGAGGTTAGTGTGGAGAGTAGAAGACAATGAAATCAGAAAGGAAATAGGTTGCTCAGATCATAGCACTTTAGAGACATTTTGAGGTCTTTGGCTTTTGTTTTGAGTAATCCATTATAGAGTCTTGAATGATATGATCTGACGTATGACTTAAGAGAAGTTTCCTAGAGGCTATGTTGGATTAAGACTGCAGGAAAGTAAGGATGAGATTATGAAGACTAATAAAATATTCCAAAAATTTATTTGCTACAAACTGTTGGATCAGGGATTGAAAAAACTAGCCTACAGATCATTTTTTTATATCCTGTGAAAAGCAATTTTTATACGTTGAAAGTACTTGAAGTAGAAGATGAAAAGCAGGAGGAGGGGGAGGAACAAGGGATGAGGAAGAAGGTAAGGGCTAGAAACTATATATGGCCCACAAAGACAGACATTTCAAATTCTGGAAACTATTTGACAAAATCTGCAGTAGAGTATTTGGCTGAAAGTAGGATCTCAACAAAATCCAAAGAAAAAATGCTTGAGTGAATTAGCTGCTGTAAAAAACTATTGTAGAGTATTATTGTAGAGTGATAGGTGTTCAGAATTATCTATGGCTTCATTTCCTCGCTTCACAAAAAAGGCCATTCAGTTTCACTGAGTTATTGAAAAATAGTCTGGTTTCCAAAACAGTAAAACAATGTCATAAAAATATTTACCATCAGGATAATAATAGCACAAACATCTTTACAGCACTTAAACATTCATGATAATTACTCAATTTAATCTTCAAATCAACCATATAGGATAGGTATAATTTCCTTTATAAATTGGTTTATCCTAAATCTTTAATGATTGCTCAAGGCACAATATGACGGCAATTTCTTGTTCCAAAAGGTCTGAAATGTAATCATGAGTCTTCAGAGTTCCTACAGTAAATGGGTTTCTAATATTTGTTCCATTTTTTTTCAAACAAAGAATATCAAGAGATTATTCCTTATTGACCTCTCCTGAATTGATATCAGTGAACTATTTTCAAGTGACATGATTTTATACCATTTCTGCTCCTGGAGAGGTTAGAAAAGCGTTATAATATTTCTCCTCTTTTCAAATAGGATTTGGGTCTGAACAAAACTTGTATCTTAACAATTTCTGCCTTGGGGATATAAGTTAAAATAATTTGAAATATTATTAAAGAAATATTATGATTAGAAGACTAAAAACAATTGTGTAGTATGTTAATAATGTAAATGTTATTTTAAAATTGATATTCTCAAAGTGAAAAAGCATACAAAAATATTTCTACTGATCTCTGTCTTGTGGTTTCTGATTCTTGATTTTGCATGTTATTTGTCTGTTAAACATTAGCCCAAAAGAGAAAAGAAGCCAATGAAATAAACCAAAGACACAATATTTAAACTAGATAACATCATGTATAGGAATTTCCACATCTTGTTTGTCATGTTGAAGTTTCCAGTTCGTAGGACAATAATACATGTTTCCATAGTCCTGATACCCAAGAGTATTTCTCCTCTCTTGTGAATATGTAGAGTTTTATTTTTGGACCTAACTGACATGCTACAATGACCAAATTGTGTTGATCATATTTTAATCTAATATATTGCTCCACTATTAACTTGAAAATAAATGATGTATTTGATTTCTAGACATATTCCAGAAATGACAAAGATATTGACTTCTTATCCACACAGAATAATCCACTGGTGATTTTCTTTCAGGATACACCAAAATTGATCTAGAATATGATCTTACATATTTGGATCCTGCAAACCAAACCAAATGGAAAACCTGGGCTGTAAGGTTTAATGAGTAGAAAAATGTGGGATGATACTATACTGACAATTGGTGGTTCTTGACCTATTCTGAGTAGATTGGAGTCCAGTGGCCATGGAAAACACAGAATTTGATGTAAAGACCTCCTCCTTGGCATGCATGAGTTCATTACAGATAACGCCACAAATCTAACTACGCCAAAATACAGAAAATAAACAAATAGATGACGGTGATAGATAGATAGATAGATAGATAAGTAGAAATAGATGATAGACAAAATAACATATGATGTGTACATAAGAAAGAGGCACATAGGCCAGAGCACCATTCTGGACTCACACACCTGGGTTCAAAGTCTGGCTGCACGATTACTACACAGGATCACCTGAGGAACGTCTAAAGCTTAAGTAATGTTATCCCTTCTGTCAAACGAAAAGAGGAGACACTGCCTACTGGGAAGGGTTGTCATAGGATGCAGCCTCCAGTCAGGTCTCATAACCACATCACCTCCTCTAAAACTTTCGCCGCTGGGCTCGTGACCCCCAACCAGGGTGGCCATGGAGATGGGAGAGGGCCAGGAGATGCTGGCAGGACCTGGCTTGCTCCTAAGCTGAGCTTCAGCAAGCCTTGCCCCTGTGACCTAGAAGACAGAGCCATTGACAGCCACCGAGTGCCCAATCAAGCAGTCCCCACGGATTCCCACAGAGTAGCTCACTTGGTGCCAAACACCTGCAAGCAGTCCCAGGAAGTCCTTCCAGTACTAGAACATCCACCTGCGCAGCGGTTGGTGGGGCCTCGCGCCAGGCCATTGTCGCCTCTCCTTGTGCTCTGTGGGTCCACGCGCCCTCTTGACACTCCCCTTCTCTGTCACGAGCCCCATTGAGACGTCACAGGCGCGGGGTGGGCCAGTGTGTGCTTGGCTGAGAGAGGAGTTAGTCGCTGGGAGACTCGCCTCCGTGGCTTGCTCTTTTCTGGCGATCGCAGGCCGCACAACCCACTCGCAATGGGCAATTTACTCACTTTCTTAATCGCGAAATTGGTTTTCTGGCCCTGCCGGCGACTCTTGCAACACTGGATCCCGATGGTCCCCGCCTTCCGCCAGGCTCCTCCACCTGGCCAGGGCCACCCCGCGGCTTTTGAGCCTTCTTCTCTCCCTGTTCCTGACTTCAGGCTGCTAAACCCGTCTGGGTCGTGTGCCTCCATGCCCTAGACTCTACATCGCCCCGAAGGAGCGGTGTCCTCTCCCGAAGATCACGGGCCTCTCTCCTGAGTGCCCCCCGCCTGAATTCTGGAGTGAAGTCCTGGAGAAGAAACCCACGCTGTTGGCGGGGAAGTCGCTGAAGTATGGACATTTGACCTCTGCAAGGATCGCTCCTTTCAGCCGCAAGTATACCCTCCCACCTTCCCCAGCTGAGCAGATGGTCAGTCCTATGTAACTGATAGCATCCAGGCTCCCTAAGGAAAGCAAAGGGAGGGCCCAAGGAGACCCCAAAAGATTATGCAAGACGAGCATCAGGATGAGACCAAAGAGCAGGGGGTCAAGAAATAGGCCCACCAGAGCAAGCAGGAAGTTTCATTGACATCTAGGCCCCTAGAGACCCGGGGAGAACTCACTTCCTCGGGGGGCTGTTCTGGGCTTCTGGAGAAAAACTTCCCTTGCTAAAACTCAATACTTGAGTGAGAAGACCAAGTTGAGTTCCATCTGCAAAGAAAATAACAATCCCAGCACACACAACTCTGCTGGAGATGTCCCACCTCTTGGGATCAATCCAGCCATGCTCCCAGCCCCAGCCCCAAGCCTCTCTTTGTTGCTGACAGGTCCACCAAGGAAATGCTGGAGTGCCCAATTTCCAGGCTTGTTAACGTTACTGACGCTGTATAAAGGAGATGTGGGGGCAAGGGCCACCCTATATTCCACCAAGTAGCTCTGCAACAGGAGCTGCCCTCATAGGCCCTGCCAAAGACATATTCCACTGCTGTCAGATGTCTACTGCAGCTGTTGTGGAATAAAAGTAAGCTTCCCCCACATACTGAATGTCCCCTCATGAATATTTAGAATGATTTGGGTTCTTTGTGGAAATACATTGGGTCTAAAAGAAATAGCAAAATCTTGTAGCGTAAGACAGAATGAAACACAAACCTTGGCAAATTGTACCACCACCCAGGATGTCCCTTCTTTCTCCTCACCTATTGAGAAGACTGCAGCCTCCCTACCTCTGGTCAATTACACATTGGCGGTCCCAGCTCTTCTTACCAACACTGAATATGGCAACTTGGCTGCCAGCTCGTCTATCCTGCCTGTCTGTCTGCCTCCTATCCCCAAACCCTGATCCTTTAGGTTTCACTTCAGCAGAAGAAGTTCCAGACATCCATTTGTGTAGATTCCCATCCTTCTTTCTTCCTCTTTCCTCATCTAGTCTATGCTACCATGACCCCTGTTGCCCCTGGCAGGCCTATCAATTCTACAGGAATCTTTTCTGCATATCAGATAATACATCTGCTCACTTGACTTCACAGCCTACTTCAGACCTTGGGATCAATTACATTGTCAATACTCTTCTTTCTAAGGCTGTGTCTTTCAGACCCACCCCAGCTTCTGGGTGAGTGGATTCCCAGTTTCCCTAATTCAAAATTGCGTGCATTGCAGTGGCACCCTGGGAAATCACCACAATGAGAAGTCATTCAGCCACCTAGCTTCTCTTCTCCAGTCCCACTCCAACTTTTAACCATCCTTTATGTTGCAAAATAATGTATAAGCCCAAATTAAGAATGCCCCATGGGCCACAGCAGGATACCTGTCTCCCAAGTTTCTACAAGACTTCTCATCACTGTTGATAACATACTTGTATTCGGAGACTCCTGGGCAAAGCAACTGTGCCCATGCTCAAGAATGAAAAGCAATCACTGGATGACCCTGGCACCTGCTACATGGATGACTCCTCTTGTGGATCTCGTTAAACAATGAGAAACCCTCTCCACATAGGGTTATCTAGAGAAGACATTGGTCCATGAGAAAGGCACTCAGTTCCTTTAAGGTAAACTTAACCTGCTCTAATTACATAAGACAGAGACCCCGAAAAACAAATGATCTGTGTGCCCGTGTGTGTGTGTGTGTGTGTGTGTGTGTGTGTGTGTGTGTGTGTGTGAATGTGTGTGTGTGTTTGTGTGTGTGTATGTATGAGAGACCATGGGGTAGACCAGTTTATTTACAAGGCACTTTACATTCACCACGCAGTGTACAAGAGACCTGAGAGTACCATAAACCGAGCTTCCCTTTCTTAACTTAGATGGCACAGGTTCTAGGCCAGATTTGCCTTGTCCTGAGATTGGGAGAATGGTTATTGCTATTAGCGGGTGTTCTTTTTCCCTTTGAAGATTTGACTCAGTGCCCCCTTATCTTGCCCGTCACGTATTAAAAACCCTGGTTTTTAATCACGTATTAAAAACGTATTAAAAACCCTGGTTCTTGTTTATCTACCTCTGCTCACATATCTTTGTTTTTTTTACTTAATTGTGGGGGAAGAACTGACATGTGTGAGGACTGATGTTCTTTGTGCCAGACTTTTGGCAAAATATTCTGAGTCCCAGAGACTAGGAAGTGGAAGTAGCTACCTTTATGACGTCATATGTTGAGCCCTCAAGTCTCTGTTTGAAATCAGAATATCAGAAATGACAACCAAAAGTAAATCAAAATTCAAATCATAAGTCCCCCACCCACCTGAATAGATGACCCCTTTGGCTAAGGGAACCTCAGAGAAACCTGAACACTAAATTCCTGGCCATGACAGAAGAGGTGTTGGAAACATCTTACTACATTCCCTCCCTTTCGTAGGTAAGCCTCAACTGACGGCATTATCATTAAAATAGAGATCATAAGAGTGACTAAAAAGATTTTCTGTGGCAATTTAAAAAAATCAAATTTTAACCTAATTCTGGTTAAAATTTGATCTAATTCTCATTACATGCTCACTGAATGCTGCTACCCATGCTGGCCACGGCTCTCCTACAAACTGTTATTTTTGTTTAAGTACTTCTTTCTACTAACTTCTTAAGTCAAACCCTTAAATTCCTTAAAACCAGACCCGAAGCTGATCACCTCAAGCACGTTTTCTGAGGATCTATAGAGACTGGTGTACCCTGGGCCATGGTCATTCATACTGACTCAGAACAAACCTCTAATTATTTTGCTGAGTTTGGCTTTTCATCAATATCAGGAGCAAATGAGGATCAGATGGGTGAGGGACCAGGTAGCACACCCTTGCAGTTTCCCTCTATTCTGCTTTACAACCACTCTGACATCATTGGAGACTATATCCTCACACTGTATGTTAGGAAACTGAACTTGCTGATTTAGTTTTTAAAAACGTTTACATCTTTTTTTTGCTTAATTTTACTTAGGCCAGTCATCCGCACAGGTTTCCACTTCAGCCAGATAGTCTGGATTTGGCATTTATCTTTTAGCAACCCTGTCAATAATGTTTGTTTTCATGTACCTATTATACAAATACTTATATGTTGTCATGCAATTGTTACAAAATATACCATATTTTAACTATATATACATATATATGTACTCTGAGGTATAGATGAGAGTGGAGTACTCGGAAGCCTCAAAAAGAAGTACAATCTTCAGATGTGAGTTCCAGTGAGAAAGCTGAGGTTCACAGACTCAGACGACTTCTTATTGTTACAGTCATGATATAGACCTTGAGGACATATTAGGCTCCAAGAAAGTCGCCTGGAGTGGGTAAGAATCAAGATAGTAGCGGTGCTCAGCCTGTAATCCAGCCTTTGGGACTGAAGTCAGTGGATTGCTGAGCCAGGTTCGAGACTGGGCAGCGAGACCTCATCTACAATAATCAAAAAATCAGCCGACATGGTAGCACACGCCTGTAATTCTGGCTACTTGGAAGGCTGAGGCGGAAGGATCACAGGAGCAGCAGGTCAAGGCTGCGGTGGCCGAGCTACTGCACTCCAGTCTGGGCGACAGAGTGAATCAACTCAAAAACGAATGATAGTCAGCATCACTGGGTGTTAACAGGTATACGGGTGAGCTGGGCTTATGACAGCACCTAGTGACAAAAAAGAAGCAGCAACAGGTACCCAGGAATAGGAGGTAAGGTACACCTTCATGAAGGGCCACACAGGTAAATATTCGTGTCATGTAAGAGATAGAAGGAGCAAGACAGGTAGTCTGAGCAAGATCTTGTATTGTGTGTTCTGTTTCCTGAGAACCCACCTTGGTCACTGTCAGTTGTCCAATGGATTGGGAACCTACACATAAAGTGAAAACCAGGATGTTCAGTGTCAACTGGTATGTACAGCAATGTAAATAAGTGTGGATGACCAGGAAGATTCTAGGTATTGTTGCATGGCTGGCCTTCAGGAAGACTTAATTCATAGCAGTTAGTGTTGCTTCTGTTCATCAACCATACCAGTCTTGTCAGATGCTCTTCAAATGACAGTTTTTCTGTCATCACACAAACTTGCATGTTCCAAATTTTGAATATGGCATTTCACCTGAAACTCACAGCATGCCTTCAATGTCAAAACTCCATATTTTCTTTTCTTTTTTTTTTTTGAGTTGGAGTCTCACTCTGTCACCCAGACTAGAGTGCAGTGGCTGCTCTTGGCCACCGCAGCCTCGACCTGCTGGGCTCCAGCGATCCTTCCGCCTCAGCCTTCCAAGTAGCTGAAATTACAGGCGTGCACTACAACGCCTGGCTAATTTTTTATTTTATTTTATTGTAGAGATGAGGTCTTGCCGCCCAGGTGGGTCTCGAACTTGCGGGCTCAGACAATCCACTCACCTCAGCCTCCCAAAGGCGCAGGATTACAGGCTGAGCCACCGAGCCTGGCTTGTGAGGATTTTTAAAGTACCTTTGTGAAACAAATTTTGGATTACTGAATACATGTTACTATTAATTTTGAGTATTTAGAAATAGACAGGGAATTTTGTGAGATAAAGAAACTTTTTACATTCTTTACCTAGAACACTATACTTGCTAGTGTAAGATAAAATAGTTTAGAAATAGACTTTTCAAAAACAATGATAGAGTAACAGGATATATACTTATCTTCTAAACAAGATTTACCAGATAGTCTGAAACAGACAAAGTATATGAATCATTGGTTTCCAAGGCATTATATATTAGGAAATAAAGGGCTGTGATTTCTGGGAAAAGTTTTAAAAACAGATTTATTTTTGACAGTTTCAGCATATTTTTGGGGGGGGAGAGGTTGGAGTCACGGCCTCCCCAGCATCAACCTGCTGGGCTTTGGCAATCCTTTTGCCTCAGCCTTCCAGTAGCCAGAAGTATAGGCATGTGGTACCACACATGGCTAGTTTTTTTAATTTATTGTGGAGAAGACATCTCGCCAATTTGTCCGGGCTGGTCTCAAACTTATGGACTCAGGCAATCCACTTGCTCGGCCTCCCAAAGTGCTAGGATTACAGGCTGAGCCATCAAGTCAGGCCTTTTTTTATTATTTTAAAGTAGTGGGGTACAATTCAGGTTAGGTTTACTAATGCTCATTATGCAGGTACCCTTGTTGGTGAGGTGTTAGCATACATTTGTGAGAGAATTTCTTGACCATGACCCAGCAAAGGAAAAAGCAAAGAGACACTGCTTCACTCCCTGAGATGAAGATATGTAGCTGAGAGTACAAACAGAATATATAAAAGAATTAAAATAACTCAAAATATCCTGAAAACATTGTCATAAAAAATGTGAACAAGAACATATAGAACAATATGACATGTATAACAATTGCTAGAATAAACCCCACCATATCTATGACAAAATGAAATGTCCCTGAAGCAACACCCCCATTAAAAGGTCATAAAAATAAGATTTGATGAGAAGGCAAAACTCAAGGTTATCAGTCTACTAGCATTTATTGACAATTTATTGAAATATAAAAACTATGAAAATATAAGAATTGTAGGTAACATTATTCTGACAGAAATTAAGGGTATTAATACTTTAGTTAAAAACTTTCACATAAATAAAATTCCAACTATGTAGGAATTCACTGGAAAATATTACTAAACATTTAAGAATAAATAACATAAATCTATATAAAATGTCAAAACTGAAAAGAAGGGACTATATATTAACTAGTAGTATGGAACCAATATTAATCTGGTTTCAAACCAGAAAAAGACACTATTTAAAAAAAACTACACAATTCTATCCTTCATGAAAACGGATGCCAAAATTCACAAATGGTTAGAAAATAAAATCTTACATTATATAAAAATGGATAATAGACCAAGTGAGAGTTATCTCAAGAATGCAAGGTTATGCAATATTCAGTATTAAATTGATTGAAACACAAGTCAGCAACATGCAGAGTAAGAGACCTGTAACCTGATTCCCTCCACAAACACATTTATTTGGCAAAAATTCATAGATAAATTCCCTTGAAAATAATGCAAAAGGCCAATATTGCAAAGATTGGAGCAGAAGAGGAATGGAAAAAATCAACAAAAATAAAGGTTTGGTTTATCGAACAGATGATCACAAACAATACACCCTCAGAAAAACAAAAGAAAAGTGAAGACACAAAATTATAGAGTTAAAAATTAAAGTGAAGACACTACCATAAATGTTACAGTAATTTTTTTAAATTATGAGAAAGTGATATAAATACATCAAAAACAATCTGGACAACCTAGGTGTAATGGGCAAAATCGAAGAAACATACAACCTAAAAGGACTAAATAATGAAAAAATAGAAAGTCTTAACAGACCTATACTAGGAGGGAGATTGAGTCAGTAATTAAAAACCTCTCAGCAAAAAAACTCCCCAAAACTAAGAATTTTCTGAACAAAAGCAAAGCACCGAATGACTTCAGAATTTCACCAAACAAATTTATTAAAGAATAAATGCTAATGTTTTAAAACTTTCAGCAAATTGAAGAAATGGGAATACATCCCAATGCATTTTACGGGCCTACAGTTACCCAGATACCAAGCTCAGATAAAGATGACACAACAAAATTACATACAAATATGCAAAATTCATCAACAAAATACCAGCAGACTAAATCCAGTAGCACATTAAAATCATCAAACACCATGATCAATTGAGATTTAACTGTTATATACAAGAATGTTTCAACTATGGAAATCAAATGTATGATCGACTACATTAATAAAATAAAGAGTAAAAATTACATAATAATCTAAATAAATGCAGAAGAAACATTTGACACAATTCACACATATTTTTAAAAATTCACACACGTTAATGCTAAAAAGTTTCCCCCTAAATATAGGTACTGAAAAACTGACATCGGGGATCTACAAGGAACTCAAACATACCGAAAAGAAAAAACAAAGAATCCCATATAAAGTGGGTAAAATATATGAGTAGACACTTCTCAAAAGAAGACATAAGAGCAGTCAACAGATACATGAAAAAATCCTGGACCTCACTTGTCACCAAAGAAATGCAAATTAAGACCACTGAGAACCATCTAAATCCAGTAAGGATGGCCATCACCAGTAACTCAAAAAACAACAGATGCTGGGGAGGATGTAGGGAAAAGGGAACACTCCTACACTGTTGTGTATGCTAATAGACTCCACCTCAAAATTGTTAGAGAAAAGAAAAAATGAATTCAGGAATGTTGCAAGATAATAAACATACGAGAATCACATGTGGTTTTTATACACAATGAACAATATGAAAATGAAATCAGCAAAAAATCTTTTTAGTACCCCTTAAAAAGTGTAAAATGCTTAGAAGTATACATAACTAAACTTAAGAAATAAAACCACAAGATATTGAAGAAAATGAGAATGATGCATATAGGAAGACATAAAATTCATGAATTTGGAAGAGTTAATATTATTAAAATGTCCATAATAGCCAGAGTAATCTTCATATTTAATGTAATAGCTAGCAAAAACCAGAAGACTTTTTTTTACAGATATAAATTAAATAATTCTACATGGAGAACAAATGAACATGAATGTCAAGACAATCTTGAAAAAAAAAGAACAAAGTTGGAGATATCACATATCCTGATTTAAACATATATTACAAATCTATAGTACATAAAAAAGTATGAATGGACATACAGATATTCATTCATACCAATGGGACAAAAATTAATCCATGCATATATAGTCAACTGATCATCAATAAGGATATTAAGAATACTTAGTGAGGAAAAGACAGTCTTTTTAACAAACCATGTCAGAAAACTGCTTTTCCACATGCATAATAATAAAATCGAATGCTTATCTTACTCTGTACATGAAAATCACCATGAAAGGATTAATTTTAAAATTCTAAGAACTGAAAATCAACAATTCTTAAAAGAAAATCTTGGGGAGTATTTCATGAATAGTTTTGGCAATATTTTCATGAACATGTCATCCAAATCCTGGCAAAAGACCCCTAAAAACAGAAATACATCAAAGTAAAAAGCATCTTCACAGGAAAAAAACAAAACAAAACAGGGGAGGGTAGTAGGGAGTGAAACTTCATGTGTATAGACTGGTATAAAACATTTGCAAAACTTATACCTCATAAAGGGTGAATCTTTTCAGAATATATAGTGCAGCCGGGCTCGGTGGCTCAGCCTGTAATTCCAGCAATTTGGGAAGTTGAGGCAGGTGGATTGCCTGAGCCCATAGGTTTGAGACCAACCTGGGCAACTTGGCAAGACCTCAACTCTAAAAAAAAAAAAAAAAAATTAACTGGGCGTAGTAATGGATGCCTATATTTCCACCTACTTGGAAGGCTGAGATGGAAGGATTGCTAGAGCCAGTCAGGTCAATGGTGGGGTGGTTGTGAGAGTGACACTGCACTGTAGCCTCGGTAATGGACTGAGACTCCAACTGAAAAGAAAAAAAGAAAAAAAAATATATATATAGCACACTCAGTAACGACTCAATAACATCAACAACAGGAAAACCTTCATAGTCTGATTAAAAATAGATGGAGGATTTTGATAGATATTTTTGCTAAGGATATAAATAGTGAAAAAAAATAGAAAAATAATTTCAAAGCTTATAGAAAAGACTTTCAAGTTAACCCAATCAGAACGAAAAAACAGAAAAAAAGAATCAAGAGAATGAGGCACGGTATTCAAGAATTGTGGGATAATTTAAACTGTCCAAACCTGAGGCTTATGGGTGTTTCTGAGGAAAAAGAGAAAGCTCGGGTATAGAAAACCTATTTCAGAAGAAAATTAGAAAACCCTCCTTGACTTTAACAGAGATTTAAAAATCCAGGTACAGAAAATCCAAAGGAAGTTTCCTTGCAAAGATTCATTGCAAAGAGGTCTTCTTCAAGGCCTATAGCAGTAGTCATTAGATTATGCAAAGTCAATATGAAGGAAAGATTCTAAGACCATTGAGACAAAAGCATCAAATAACTTAAACAGGCAAGTGATCAGACGAACAGCAGACTTCTCAGCAGAAACTTTACAAGCCAGAGGGCATTGCGGCCCTATTTTCAATCTCTACAAGCAGATTAACTGTCAGCTAAGGATTTTGTGTATCACAAAATGAAGTTTTGTAAATGAAAGAGGAATAAAGATTTTCTCACACACGCAAATGTTGAGGGAATTTGTAATTTGTCACCAGCAGACCAGTACTCTACAAAAGTATTCAAAGAAATTATAAACATTGAAACAACAGATCAAAACGCACCAGTAGACAAACACTAAAAATATAAAAATTCACAGAACCCAGAGAATACCAACACAATGCAGAAAACAAAGCAACCAGTAAAAAACAACATAGTAATGAACGCTATCTTGCTTGTCATTAATAAGACTTAAAGATTATGAGGTTAATACCCAGGTAAAGCACATTAATTTCAAGATTTTTTTTTTAAACCACAACAAAATAACTGCGGCTTTCAAAAGATTTTACTTTTCAAACAAAAACCCCTGTACTCTCAAAGTAAAAAAGTGGAGTAAATATTCCATGCAAATAAAAACCAAAGTAAGCAGTAGTAGCAAGTCTCATACCAGATTAAACAGACTTTAGGTTAACAAAAGTGAATAAAGACAAAGTCATTATATAATGATAAAAGTACCAATTCAACAATAAGGTATAATCTTACACATATATGTCACTAACACCAGAGTTACCCAGAATTATAAAACATATTTTATTAGACTTAAGAAAAGAGATAGACAGCAACACAATAATGGGGGAGATTTCAATACTCTTCTGACAGCAATAGAAAAATCAAGGCAAAAGGTCAACAAAGAAGAGTTAATCTGGACTCTATTGCAAATGCATCTAACAGACATCTAGAGGATATTATACCACAAAATTATGGGAAATATATTTTTCTCATCAGTACACGGAACGTTCTCCACAACAGTTTGTATGATAGGCCATAAATTAAGCCTCAGTAATAAAAAAAATTCCAAATTATATCAAGCACCTACTCAGACCACAGTGGAATAAAACTAGAAATCAAATCCAAGAGAAACTCTCAAAGTCAAACAAATACATGGAACTTTAACAAACTGCTCCCAGATGATCTTTCATTCAACTGTGAAATTAAGCTGTATTTTTTAAAATAAATTTGCAATTAATGTCAAGAAAACACAAGTTATCAAAACCTCTGCAATACACAATAAACTGTGATCATAGGAAAATTTGTGGTGCTTAATGCATATCTTGAAAAAATGGAAAAGTCACATTTTTTTCTTTTTCTTTTCTTTTCTTTTTTTTTAAACATGTGGGGTACAATTCAGGGTTAGGTATACAAATTTTGATTATGCAAGTACCCTTGTTTATGAGGTGTGACCCTCCCTTCCCTGACAGTTTCCCTCAACTGCCAATCCCACTCCCCCTCCCATGGCAGTTTCCCATAACTGTCGATCCCTTTCCCATAGTATTAAGATAATTGTTCAAGATCAGCTTAGAAGTGAGAACATATGGTACTCTTTTCTTTGTCTCTGTGATACATCACTGAGTATGATAGACTCTAAATCTACCCAAGTTGCTGCAATGTCCATATATTTTTCCTTCTTTATGACTGCATAATACTCCATTATGTATACGTACCACATTTTTATATGTACCACATTTTTTACCAGTCCAGCTTCAATGGTCAGCATGGTTGGTTCCATGTTTTTGCTTTTGTCAATAGAGCTGCAAAAAACAGGCCTATGCAGTTATATTTTTTTGTAGTATGATTTGAGTTCCTCTGAGTATTCCCAACTGGGTCATATGGAAAGTCAATTTCTAGTTCTTTCAGAAATGACTACACTATCTTCCAAAGAGATTTCACTAGTTTGCATTCCCACCAGCAGTGTAGAAGTGTTTCTTTTTCTCCCCATCCTCACCAGCATCTGTTGTTGTTTGTT
The DNA here is from genome assembly GCA_027257055.1 of Cephalopachus bancanus. NCBI lineage: Eukaryota > Metazoa > Chordata > Mammalia > Primates > Tarsiidae > Cephalopachus > Cephalopachus bancanus. The sequence goes on along the minus strand of JAPVLO010002197.1, from coordinate 23,241 downwards.
TTATTAATGATGGCCATTCATACTTGGGTTAGGTAGTAACGCAATGTAGCTTTGATTTGCATTTCTCTGATGATGAGTGAGACTGAGCACTTTTTTATGTGTCTGTTGGCTGCCCCTATATCTTCTCTGGAGACGTTTCTATTCATGTTTTCAATCACTTTTTAATGGGGTGGTTTTTTGGGGGTGCATTTGAGTTCATTTTAGATCCTAGATGCTAGGCCTTTGTCAGATATACAGTTGGCAAATATTTTTTTGAAAGGTCACATATTAACCTGCTAACGTGAATTCACCTGGTAAATAGGAAAAAAAAAAAAGAATACCCTAATTTACATCTAGCAGAAGAAATAAATAGCAAAGATTAGTACAGAAGTAAATAAAATTGAAACAAAAATTACCTTGAATCAATACAACAAAAAGTTGTTTTTGAAAAAACATAAACAAAATTGGTAGAGCACTAATTAGATTGCTTACGAAAAGAAAAGGGAAGAAGATTCAACTCAAGCAGAAATGGAAATGGCGACATCACATCTGAGATTATTAAGAACATTTCCATGCAAACAAAATGTACAATCTAGGAGAAATGGATACATTCTCAGGGGCATTCAAATGACAGACCATAAATTCAGGAATAATAGGATCATTGGCAGATCAAAAATGAGCACTACATTGAATCAGTAGTTAAAAGACTGTCAACAAAAAACAGTCCGGGATCTTACAGATTAACAGCTGAATTCTATGACACTTTCACAGAGGAAGAACTGGTACCAATCCTAAGGAAGCTATTTCATGAGATTGAGGAGATAATTCTCCCTAACTCAAACTACAAAGCCAGTATTACCCTAATACCAGTAGTCAGGAAAAAACACAATAACAACATTAAAAGGAAATTACAGACCAGTACACCTTTTGAACTCAGATGCAAACTTCCTTAACAAAATATTATTCAACCCAACGGCAATTCATAAAATAACCTGTGACAATTAAATAAATTATACCAAGGGATGCAAAGAAAGTTCAATCCATACAGGTTATAAACACGATCTATCACATAAACAGAACTAAAAACAAATATAGTATGATCATTTCAATAGATGCAGAGATAAATAGATAAATTCCAGCAAGTTTTTAAAAATAAATATAATTAGCAAAACAGGCACAAAAGGAACATAGCTCAAATTATAAAAGACATACGAATAACACAGAGTCAACATTATAGTGATGAGGAAAAGTAAAAAGCATTCACCATTAGAATTAGAACAAAGGTAAGGATGTACAGCTTCACCATTCATAGTCATCAGTGTAGTACTGGAAGTCTTAACAGAGCAATCAGGCAAGTGAAAAAAATAAAAGGAATCCAAATTGTAAAGAAGAAGTGAAACAATCTCTGTTTACTGTTGATATTATCTTATAACTGGAAAATCCTAAAGATTCTTCCAGAAAACTCTTGGGCTCAAGAAATAAATTCAATAAATCTCAAGTTACAAAAGCAACAAATCACACTGACATACACCAATTAAGACCAAACTAATAATCAAATCAGGAAGTCTATACCAAAAAGTTAAAATACCTGGGAATATATTTAATGATGAATGTAAAACATCTCTACAAGAACTACAAAACACTGAAGAAAGAAATTGTAGAGGAAACAATCAAATGAAAGAACTTCCCATTCTTATGAATTGGAGATTCAATTTAGATTAATGATCATACTATCGAAAGCAATCTACAGATTCAATGCAATCTCTTAAGATCGTTTACAGAATTAGAAAAAAATCCAAAATTTATATGGAACACAAGAAGAGTCTGGATAGTCAAAATAAGACTCAGCAGAAAGAACAAAGCTGGATGCATCACATTGCACACATACTAATTATACCACAAGGCTACAGTAATCAAAACAGCATGTACTGATGCTAGGGCAGATACATGGACCAATGGAATAGAATAAAGAATCCAGAAATAAAACCAAATATCTACAATCAATTGATTTTTGAAAAAGCAGACAGAAACATACATTAAGGAAAGGATACCCTACTCAACAAGTGGTGCTAGGAAAGTTGGATAGCCACATGCAGAACTAAATCTTGATCCTATTTCTCTCCATAATCAAAAATTAACTCAAGTCAGATTAATAACTTAAAGATCAGGCATTAAAGTAAAAATTGTAGAAGAAAACCTTAAAGAAAATTCTGGGTAATGGTCTCTGCATTTTATGGCTAAGACTCCAAAAGCAAATACCACAAAACCAAAAATAAACAAGTGGGAAGTAGCTAAACTAAAAAACTTCTTCACAGTGAAGGAAATAACAGAATAGACATATTATAGAAGAGTAGACGTTATTAAAAACCAAGACATCTAATAAAAATATAATCTAAAAAAATAAAACATAACAAGAATACAGCACATGACCCCATATAAAATTGGGCTAATGACATAAACAGACATTCTCAAAGGAGTATACACAAATGGTCTAACAAACATATGACAAAAATACTCATCACTAATTACTAGGAAAATAAAAATAAAAACCACAATAAAATATGACTTTACACCAGTCAGAATGACCATTAATTAAAAAAAAAAATTTAGATGTTGTAGATGTGCAGAAAATGGAGCACTTACACACTGTTGGTGGGAGTGGAAATTACTACATCCTCTATAGAAATCATTATGATACTAGTTCTCAAATAACTAAAAGTTCATCTACCATTTAATCTAAGAACATCACTATTTGATATCATATAATTAGTCATAAGTTAGAGTAGCATAATTCACTATTGCAAAGATGTGAAATCAATCTATATGCCCATCAACTGATCAGATGATAATATGAATGTGATACACACACACAAACAAACACATACACCATGGAATATTATTCAGCCATTCAAAAGGTTGAAAAACTGTCTTTTGTAGCATTGTGGATGGGATTGGAGACCATAAAAACTAAATGAAGAAGCACAGGAATGGAAGACTAAATGTTGCATGGTAGCATTTATATCAAATGGGGGATATCAACTTTTAGTTATCTGAGAAATAGTATCATAAAGGTTTAGCAGCATTAGTGAGTCCTTCAAGAAGTATTCCAGGAAACGTTATTATAGGAAATGACAGCTCCATAAATGTATATTGCCCCTAAAGAACTTCCAGTGGGACAAGATACAGAGGAAAAAGATAATGATACTGATGATCCTGACCCAGTGTAGGCCTAGGGTTATGTGTGTGTTTGTGTTTTAATTTTAAACACAGAGTTAAAAAATAATAATAGCAATTAAAAACAGTGAAAAACTAATAGAATAGTGATTTAAGATATAAAAATGCTGTGTACACCTGTACAATGTGTTTGTGGCTCAAGCTAAGTATTATCACACAAATTGCAAAGCTAAAAAAATGTAAGTAAAAACTAGCAGTAAGGATTGTTTATATTTAAGACAGCAAAGATTTTAATAATTTTATTGTAGCCTAAATAGCAGAACAATAGACCTAAATTCAAACATGTCAATAATTATATTCAATGTAGATAGCTTAAGAACATCAATTAAAAGACAGAATCAGTCAGCTTGAATTTTAAAAAATAACTACAACTGTTTTGACAGAAAATACAGTTTATATTAAATATGGAAAGATTAAAGTGTGGGAAATTATGTGCTATCCAAACCTATCTTTTTTGATTCAAGCTGTTTTAACCAATACTATGAACTTGCTGATGTATAAACAATCAGTTATATCTCATGGTTATAAAGACTTGGAAGTACGATACCAAGTCTCTGCAGATTCTATGTCTGGTAAAAGTCCATTTCTCATGGATGGCAGTTTCTTGCTACAACTTTATATGTTGATTCATGTCCCCCATATCCACAGTTTCACATTCCCTGCTTCCCATTTTAAGGTGCATGCCAGTCAGACTTATGTGATAAACTCTTTTTCCAGATACTTGAGTCATCCCTGTGCCCTGTGTCCAGCATCTTCACCTTATCTGTGCTGTCTATACACTAATTACCCAGAAATCATATATTTTATTAGGCTGTCATGCTATTGCAGTGTTTATGCCCACATAACCTTTATTTAATTTTGTACTTGCCCTAAAGTGAAAAAAGAGCGATGCTGGTAATTTGGATATGGCAAAGAAGAGCCATGAAGTGCTTCCTTTAAGTGAAAAGATGAAAGTTCTCAATTTAATAAGACAAAAAAAAAAATGTATGGTGAAGTTTTGAGAACTAGGCTAAAAGTCAATCTTGAAATTGCAAAGCTAGGAAGAAAAATCTGTGCTAGCTTTCTGTTGCACCTCAACCTGCAAAAGGATATATAGGGACTATCTGAGGTTTCAACCATATGTTGAGGGTCTTAGAATGTATTCTCTTTCGATAAGGGGGCACTACTTAGTAAAAGGGTGAACAAGGAAGTTCCTCAAGCTGTAAACAAACTATACCAGAGGGGAATGTAGTATGTTCCTAATGAAGTAAGAGCAATAGAAATGGTCAGTATTTGGGTTAATATGTACCGAATTATTTTTCTCCTCTAAAGTATTAAAAAATACATGAATGTAAAAAGCCACCATTATAACATTGTTTGCATGTGAAGAGAGATTCTCTCCCTAGGGCGTGTTTTATATAGGCACTAATTCCATTAAGGAAGCTGCTGAATGGCCCCACTGTGAATAGTATAACATTGGAAATTCATTCCAACATATGAATTTGGGGGGGACATAAACATTAATATCAAACAGTTCTGCCCCTGGTTCCACCAAAGTTCTGCCCTTCCTTAATATAAAATGCATACATTGCATCCCAATAGTCCCCAAATTCTTAACTTGTCTCTGTATTAACTTTACAGCTGAAGTCCAAAGTCTCATGTAAATCAGAAATGGCACAGACTCATCTAAAGATTCATCCTGAGAAAAAGTTCACCAGCTATGAGCTGTAAAATCAATTATGTTGTGTGCTTCCAAAATATAATGGTGGAAATTTTAGAGACACCCTGTTCCCAAAAGGGAGAACCAGGAAAGAAGGAGAAGAGGTAGATCCCGAGCAAATCCAAAACTCTTCACCAGCAATTGATAGGCTTGCCATTAATTGTTTCACTGTTCCTGGTAGAAACAGCATAATTCTTTCCTGGTAACTCTGAAGAAAATTGATTCTAGTTTGCCAGGCATTGAATTAAGTGGCCTCTTCTGTAACCAGACAAGGATATCATACATTTGAACCCTAAGAGGTAAGCTGGAATATTTATCATCTTCATTTAATACATAAAAAACATTAAGAAAATTAGAGTGACCATTGTGTAAACTACATGGTCAACCTGGGTACTCAAACGCAAATTTTCCAATTCTAATACCTATTTTTTTTGTTTGTTTGTTTTAAGGTACCCATGAAGAAAATCAAGAATGCCCTATTTTGAATAGTTGATAGAAAGCATGGGTGTTATGTCTTTTCCTGGATTTAACCAGTTCACAAAATGGAGTTATTGCCATTCAGAGTGTGAATCCATCAAGAGAGTAGGGAGACAGCACACATACTGGGAAAATAGATTTGCCAACTGTATATCTGAAAAATATCTATAGGAATCAAACATACAAAAAGAAAAAAAAAAGCAGCCCTATTAAAAAGTAGGCAAAATACATGAATAGACACTTCTCAAAAGAAGACATACAAGCAGCTGACAGATACATGAAAAAATTCTTAGCTTCGCTAATCATCAATGGAATGCAAATTAGAACTACACTGAGATACCAGTGGGCACTACGTAGCGCCAGTCGTGATGGCCATCATCAATAACTTGAAAAACAACAGATCCTTGAGAGGATGCAAGGAAAAGGAAACCCTTCTATGCTGTTGGTGGAAATGTAAACTGGTACAACTTCTGTAGAAAACTCTCAATCAGTTCCTAAAAAATCTAAAAATCAACCTCCCATACGAAGCAGCCAGCAATCCCCCCCCTCGGGAATACATCTGTAGGAACTCAAATCATTCTACAAAAAAGATACCTGTGCATGCATGTTTATTGCATCACTATTCAAAATAGCAAAAACATGGAAGCAACCATGCTGCCCAATGAAAGAAGACTGACTTTAAAAAATGTGGCACATATACACAATGGACAAAATTATGAACTTCGCAGCAACTTGGATGAATTTAGAGTGTGATGCTAAATGATCTATCAGAGAAACAAATAACAGAGTACCACATGTTTTCACTCATATGCAGACTCTGAACAATTATCATATGTATGTAAATATCTCAGAAATACTTGGGTGATTTTTGAGTATGTTAAAATTTTTCATGTTATTCTTAAGGGGAAGATTAAGGAAAACTCAAATATATCTCTTCCCTAGACTTACTATATCCTGAAATAATAAACGTTTTTTGAAATAAAACATTGATTTCCATATACCAATATCACATTTTTTATTCCAACACATTCTCAATATCATAGCTTCATTTGTTGCCTAAATCTATTTCAAGATGGCACCAAAAATTGAATTGAATCAGCTATTGAATCAGTGTATTTTGCTACCTTTTATTTTTTGCATAATGGCACAGCCAATTAAACTAGTTTAAATTAGTTGTTGGCTGAATCTTTATGCAAGGTCCAAATCTCAGAGGCAGCAATTCCTTCTTTTCTTATATTAGCCTTAGTACTGACATTAGATCAGTGAGGGTATATTCCATGTAGAATGGTTGGCAAGCGAAAGTTTGTTTTTGTTTTCTTTTTTCTTGTAACATAGCAGTGCTGAATTAGAATCTTAAATTGTTTAATAATTGGAATATTTATTTTGGAGATACACGAGGATTTAGTTGTCTAGCCACAAAATTAGTATACTTTTAACAAGTCCATGTGTCTTATAGAATGCCAGACAACAAATTTTAAATGTATTTTATATATCCCCCTGTTTTACATAATAATATTTTATATATCCCCCTGTTTTACATAATAATAGTCCACACATCTTTATTTGTCTGTTTTTTCATATTTCTGATAATAACACAAATTTTTACCTTAAAACAAGGTATAATTTATCTATTCTTATGTTTATACCTATATGTTATCTCTTTTATATTTGCCATACGAACAGAACCTTTTAAGAAGTTCTGAAACATCCAGAATTCCTTTCCAATTCTGATTTGTTCTTGTTAGAGAAGCAGCATTCATTTCCTTGTTTGAGTTCTTGAGCAATGGCTATCAACCCAATTTAATTACTTAAAGCATTCTTAAAAATATCTACGCTTGGTCTTAAACTTCAGAGGCTTATTTATAAATAAACAGTTGGGGTTGATTTTTTAAAGTTCTGGTAGTGATACCAATGTGGAAAAAAGGCTGAGGAGTATATTCAACATTATATAAACTTTTGAGGTATTCTGAAAAAATTGGGGTAGAGATCTGGAAGTGTGATACCTCTTTCTTTGTTTCTTTTGCTAAGGATGTTTTTGAGTATTCATGGTCATTTATGTTCCCGTATGAATTTCTGTTTATTGTCATTTCCAGATCTGAGAGGAATGATGTTGGTAATTTAATGGTATTGCATTGAATCTATAGATTGTCATTGGTAGGATGGGCATCTTAACAATTTTGATTCTTCCTATCCATGAGCACCGAATATTTTTCCATTTGTTTGTGACTTCTTGGATTTCTTTGAGCAATGTTTTGTAGTTCTCACTCTAAATGGTAAAACTTCAGGATGTAAAGTTGAGTGTGTAATGCATTTTGGGGGGGTGTATATGACTCAAAATAATGGTTAAGATACTTTATTCATAACATTTCCTATGTTTAGAACACCGTATGTTGAACAGACCGAAATCTCCTTAGAGAATAACAGTTGGGCTAAATCAGGACTCTTATTTTCTCTACATTTCCCATCTTTCTCTTTTAATTTAACACACCCGTTTTTTTCCCTCGTTTATTAAGCTGGAATCTTGGTTTATACACACTTTTATATACACTTTTAAGTCTAAAATCATGAACTTTGTCTCATGGAGTGTGCATTTTGTTTCTATTTGTTCAATTCGAAATAATTCCTGAGTGTTCTTGTGATCTGTTTTTGATATGTGGTTTACTGAGAAATATGATTAATTTTAAATACTTGAAACTTTTTAATATACTTTTTTATTGTTGATCTTTGCTTTAAATTTATAGTAGTCAGAGAATACACTTGGTATTATTTGAATACATTAAAATTATATTTCTTTTATGGCCTAATGTGAGATCTTTCCTGACAAATGTTTCATGTATACTTTAAATTGGGTATGCTTTGCTGCTGGGAATGCAAACTAGTGCAACCTCTTTGGAAGACAATGTGGTGATTTCTGAAAGAACTAGAAACCTTCTATATGACCCAGCAATTACCCTATTTGGAATATACCCAGAAGAACTCAACTCATTCTACCAAAAAGAAACCTGCACATGAATGTTTGTTGCAGGTCTATTCACAATAGCAAAAACATGGAAACAATCACACTGCCCATCGAAGCTGGACTGGATTAAAAAATATGGTACATATACACAATGGAATACTATGCAGACATAAATAAGAACAAACATATGAACTTTGCAGCTACTTAGTTGGATTTAGAGTCTATCTTACTCAGTGATGTATCATAGAAACAAAGAACAGAGTACCACATGTTCTCACTCTTAAGTGGACCTTGAACAATGATCGTAATACTAGAAGAAAGGGATTGGCAGCATTGGGAAACTGGCAGGGAAGAGGGGTGGGATTGGTAATGGAGGGAAAATGCCAGGGGAGGGAGGGGCACACCTTATCAACAAGGGTATTTGCATAATAAACACTTGCATACATAATCCTGAATTTTATACCATGTTTAAAATTTTTAAAAAGTGTGTATGCTATTGTTGAATAGAATATTATCTAAATTTTATCAACTTCATTGATAGTGTTTTTCAAGCCTTCTATGTAATTACTATATTGTTGCCCAACTTTTCCTGTCAATTAAGAGAGAGGAGTGATAAACTCATCCTCGGTAATTCTGGATATCTAATTCTCCCTTCTTGTCTACCAGTTACTCAGGTATTGTTTTTTACGTATTTTCATGATCTCTAGTTATGTGCAGTCAATATTAGGATTGGTCATCTTCTTGAGAAACTGATCCCATTACCATTGCATACATTTTTCATTATCCATGATAGTTACTATTTTTCTGAAGTATGTTTTCCTTCCTTCCTTTCCTTCCTTCCCTCTTTTCTTTTTTTGAGAACTAATTTCACTCTGTTGCAAAGACTAGAGTGCAGTGGGAGGATCATGGCTCCCACACTGTCAAATTCCTGGACTCAGCAATCTTCAGGCCTCAGCCTCCTGAGTAGTTGATGTTATAGGCACCCATGAACAAGCCCAGCTAATTTTTCCTTTTTTTGTAGAAATGATGTCTCACTTTGTTGCCTAGGCTGGTCTTGAACTCCTTGTCTCCACCAACGCACGCATCTTGGCCTACCAAAGTGCTGGGATTATAGATGAAAGCCACTGTTACTGGCACTAGTAAATTTAATACAGAAGAGCTCGGATCAGAGGTTCAAGTCACAGTGCCTAGCACATTACCTTCAATTTCCTCTCCTTCATCTATTGGGTATTGGTTTTTCTGCCTTTTTGGGAATCCTGACAATTCAGTGGCTGGCTGGGCCACTACTACTTGGATCACCTGAGGAACATCTAAAACTTAATGATGATGATAGATAAATGGATAGACAGATAGAAAGAGAGAAATAGAAGCTAGATAAAATAACATATGATGTGAAAATAATAAAAAGGCACGTAGGCCAGAGCACACTTCTGGACTCACAGAACCTGAGTTCAAAGGCTAACTGGGCCATGACTACAGGGATCACCCAAGGAACATCTAAAACTTAAGGCTATCCAATCTCTGAAATGAAATAAAGATACCCGGCCTATTGGGGAAGAATACCATAGGGTGCAGCCTCCAGTCAGGTCTCACAACCGCTTCGCCTGCTGGGAAACCTTCGCAGCTGGCCTCGTGACCCCCGACCAGGACGACCATGGAGATGGGAGAGGACCAGGAGATGCTGGCAGGACCTGGCTTGCTCCTAGGCTGAGCTTGAGCAAGCCTTGCCCCTGTGACATGGAAGACAGCGCCATCGACACTCAGTCACTGAGTGCCCAAGCCTAGCAGTCCCCACCGATTCCCACAGAGTAGCTCACCTGGTGCCAATCACCTCCAAGTAGCAGCGGGAAGACCCCCGCACTAGAACATCTACCTGAGCAGCGGTTGGTGGGGCCTCGCGCCGGGCCGTTGTCTCCTCTCCTCGTGCTCCGTGGGTCCACGCGCCCTCCTGACACGCCCCCTTTCTGTCACGACCCCCATTGAGACGTCACAGGCTGGCCAGTGTGTGCTTGGCTGAGAGAGGAGTTAGTCGCTAGGAGACTCCTTTCCGTGGTTTGCTCTTTCCTGGCGATCGCAGGCCGCACAACCCGCTCGCAATGGGCAATTTACTCACTTTCTTAATCGCGAAATTGGTTTTCTGGCCCAGCTGGCGACGCCGGCAACGCCGGATCCCGATGGTTCCCGCCTTCTGCCAGGCTCCTCCACCGGGCCAGGGCCACCCTGCGGCTTTTGAGCCTTCTTCTCTCCCTGTTCCTGCCCGCAGGCTGCTGAACTCCAGTCTGGGTCATGTGCCTCCATCCCCTAGACTCTACATCGCCTTGAAGGAGCGGTGTCCTCTCTCGCAGCCCAGGGGCTCCTCTCTGCTCGCCCCCCGCCCCCCAGGCTGTATCCTCGAGTGAAGTCCTGGAGAAGAAACCTGCGCAGTCGGTGGGCAACTCGCTGAAGTATGGACACTATGCCAGGATTGCTCCTTTCAGCCGCAAGTATAACCTCCTGCCTTCCCCACCTGAGCAGGTCGTCATTCCTATAGAACTGACACCATCCAGTCTCCCCAAGGAGATCAAGGGGAGGGCCTAAGGAGACCCGAAAAGGTGATGCAAGAGGACGATCAGGTTGAGACCAAAGAGCAGAGGGTCAAGAGAGGTCCACCCTAGCACGCAGGACGTCTTATTGACATCTAGACCCCGGAGATGAGGGGAGAACTCATTTCCTCAGGGGGTTGTCCTGGGCTTCTGGAGGGAAACCTCCCTTGCTCAAAGTCAGCCCAGTGAGAAGACCAAGGTGAGCTCCCTGTGTGAAGAACATACCAATCCCAGCTTATGCAACTCTGCTGAAGATGTCCCACCTCTTTGGACTGATCAAGGCATGCTCCCAGCCCCAGACCCAAGATTCTCTTTGTTGCTGGACAAATCCACCAAGGATATGCTGGAGTGTCCAGCTTTCCAGTCTTGCTAATGTTGCTGACGCTGTATGAAGGAGATGCAGGGCAAGGAGCCCCCCACATTCCACCAAGTAGTTCTTCAACAAGAACTGACAGTCATAGGCCCTGCCAAAGACAGCCTATTCCACTGCCACTGCTACCACTGTGTCCACTGAAGCTGTTGTAGAATAAAAGTGAGCTGCCCATACATACTGAATGTCCCCTCCTGACTATCTGGAATGATTTGGGTTCTTTGTAAAAATACATTGGGTCTAAAAGAAATAGCAAAATCTTGCAGCATAAGACGGAAGGATACACAAACCATGCGAAATTGTGCAACCACCCAAGCTATCCCTCCTTTCTCCTCACCTGCTGGGAAGACCTCAGCCTCCCTGCCTCTGGTCAATTACAATTTTCAGGTCCCATCTCTTCTTGCCACCACTGTTTTGGCCGACTTGGCTGCAGGCTCTCCTACCCTGCCTGTCTGTCTGCCTTCTTTCACCAAACCCTGATATTTAAGTCTCATTTCAGCAGAAGAAGGTCCAGACATCCATGTGTGTAGATGCCCATCCTTCTTTCTTCCTCTTCCCTCATCCAGTCCATGCCACCATGACCCCTGTTGCCCCTGGCAAGCCTATAAATTCTACAGGAGTCATTTCTGCATATCAGATATACATCTGCTCACTTGACCTTACAGCCCACTTCAGACCTTGGGATCATTTACATTGACAGTACTCTTCTTTCTAAGGCTGTGTCTTTCAGACCCACTCCAGCTTCTGGGTGAGTGGATTCCCATATTTCCCAATTCAAAATTGTGTGCACTGCAGTGGCACCCTGAGAAGTCATCACAATGAGAAGTCACACCTACCTTATTTTCTCCACTCCCCCTCCAACTTTGACCATTCTTTACGTTAGAAAATAATCTATAAGCTCATATTAAGAACACCCCAAGGGTCATAGCAGGATCCCAGTCTCCCCAGCTTTTACAAGACTTCGAGAGGAACAAGTTCCTCTAGTGACCGCCACTCTAGTGAGCAGCACATCTGAAACAGTATACAAGGTAACCTTTGACTACAGTCAAAGACCCCATTGATATCCATGGGTAGTGCAATAAATAACAACACTGTGGATTTGTAGGAAGGCTTCTAGTCTCCTTTTGAGTAAAAACACCAGTGAATCACCCAGCCAGGTTGTCCCTTGTGACTTTAGTGTAGCTAGCACTGTTGATAATATACTTGCATTTGGAGACTCCTGGGCAAAGCAACTGTGCCTGTGCTCCAGAAGGAAAAGCAGCCATTGGGTCACCCTGGCACCTGCTAAGAGCTTCAGGAGCCACCATTCCATGGACGACTCCTCTTATGGATCTCATTAAATAATGAGAAACCTTCTCCACATAGGGTTGCCTAGAAAAGACATTGGTCCCTGAGAATGGCACTGAGTCCCTTTAAGGTAAATTTAACCTGCTCTTATTACTTAAGACAGAGGCCCAAGAAATCAAATGCTCTGTGTGCACATGTGTATGAGTGTGTGTATGTGTGTGTGTGTGTGTGTGTGTGTGTGTGTGTGTGTGTGTTTGTGTGTGTGTGTATGTATGAGAGACCATGGGGTGCACCAGGTTATTTACAAGACTCTTTACATTCACCATGGAGAGTACAGGAGACCTGCAAGTACCACAAACTGAGCCTCCCTTTTTAACTTAGATGATACAAGCTCTGTGCCACATCTGCGTAGTCCTGAGATTGTAAGCGTGGTCACTGCTTTATTTGCAGGCGTTATTTTACCTTTAATGATTTGACTCAATGGCCCCTTATCTTTCCCAGATGCCATGTATAAAACAACACTGGTACTTGCTAATCTATCTCTGCTCACATGTCTCTTTTTAATTTAATTGTGGGGGTAGAACTGACATGTGTGAGGACTGATGTGTTTTGTGCCAGACTTTTGCCAAAATATTCTGAATCCCAGGGACTAGGATGTGGAAGTATCTACCTTTATGATGTCACGTTTGAGCCCTCAGGTCTCTGTGTGAAGTCAGAGTGTCAGAGAAGACAACCTAAAGTAAACAAAAATTAAAATCATAAGTCCCCCATCCAACTGAATAGACTAACCCTTTAGCTAAGGGGACCTCTGAGAAACCTGAAACACTGAATTCCAGGGAATGACAGAAGAGAGGCTGAACCAACCTTGCTATATTCCTCCCTTTTGCAAGTAAACGTCAACTGCCTGGCATTAACATTAAAATAGAGATCATAAGAGTGACTAAACAGACTTTCTGTGGCAATAAAAAAATCAATTTTAAAATCAACAAAAAAACAGAATTTTAACCTAATTCTGGTATCCCATTACATGCTCCCTGAGGGCTGCTACCCATGATGGACATGGCTCTCTCACAAACTGTTATTTTTGTTTAAGTATTTCTTTCTATTATCTTCTCAAGTCAAACGCTTAAACTCCTTAAAGCCAGACTCTAAGCCACCTACGTCAAGCACGTTTTCTCAGGATCTCTAGAGACTGCTGTACCCTGGGCCACGGTCACTCATATTGACTCAGAACAAACCTCTTTAAATATTTTGTCGAGTCGGCTTTTCATCAATATCATGAGCAAATAGGATCAGATGAGGGAAGGACCAGGTAGCCCACCCTTGCATTTTCCCTCTATTCTGCTTTCCAACCACTCTGACCTAATTGGGACTATATCTTCGCACTGTGTGTGAGAAAACTGAACTTGCTGATTTAGTTTTTTTAAATTTTTGCATGTCTTTTTTGTTTAATTTTACTTAGACCAGTCATCCTCTCAGAGTCCAACTGCAGCCAGATAGGCTGGACTTGGCATTTATCTTTTAACAACTCTATCGATAATGTTTGTTTTCATGTATCTATTATGCATATATTTGTATTTTATCATGCAATTGCAACAAAATGTAACATATTTTAGGTATATATACATATATATGTTCTCTGAGGTATAGATGAGAGTGGTGCACTCAGAAGCTTCAAGAAAGGAATAAAATCTTCAGATGTGAGTTCCAGTGAAAAAACCGAGGCTCACAGTTTCCGACAGCTAATTGTTACAGTCATGATATAGATCTTGAGGATGCATCAGGCTCCAAGAAATCTCTCCAGGAGTGCAATAGGAATCAAGTTGGTCAGCGCCATTGGGTGTTAACAGTTACGTTGATGAGCTGGGCTTATGACAGCATCCAGTGACAAAAAGGAGGCAGTATCAGGTACTGAGAAACAGGAGGTAAGGCTCACCATGCAGGGCCACACAGGTAGGTATTCGTGTCATGTAAGAGCCGGGCTTGGTGGCTCAGCCTGTAATCCTGCGCCTTTGGGAGGCTGAGGTGAGTGAATTTCCTGAGCCCGCGGGTTCGAGACCCTCCTGGGCAGGCGAGACCTCATTTCTACAATAAAATAAAAAAATTAGCAGGGCATGGGAGCGCGCGCCTGTAGTTCTGGGTACTCAGAAGGCTGAGGCGGAAGGATCGCGGGAGCCCAGCAGGTCGAGGCTGCGGTGGCCACAAGAGAGCAAGAGAGATAGCCTGAGCAAGATCCTGTATTGTGTTTTCTGTCTCCCAAAGACCCACTGTGGTCACTGTCAAGAGTCCAGTGGGTTGAGAACCTACACTTAGAATGAGAAACAGGATGTTTAGTGTCACTGGGGTGCACAGCAATGTGAATAAGTGTGGAGGACTAGGACAATTCTAGATATTGTTGCCTGGCTGACTTTCAGTAAGGCTTAATACAGAGTTGTCATGTTGCTTTAGTTCATCAGCCATACCAGTATTGTCAGATGCTCTTCATATGACAGTTTTTTCTGTCTGAATACAAACATGTATGTGCCAAATTTTGCATGTCTCATTTCACCTAAAACTCACAGCATGCCTTCAATGTCAAAACTCCATATTTTCAAGGAAGAGAGAGGCTAAGAGGGAGAGGCTAAGAAGTTTCTTTTACCTCACTCACATAGAAAATAGTAGGACCAGGATAGTAAACAAGGTCTGACTGCTGTACTCCTTCTGTCTTTGCAATTGATGCAAAGAGCAGTGCATGCATAAAAGAATCACAGAAATGGTGGACATATGTCACTTTTAAGCATGTTATTTGGTTGGAGGTACTTTCACCATATAATCAGAATATTTTGAGGTACTTTTAATATATAATCGGCATATGAAATACACTACATCGGTCCTTTCTCCAATTAGAACAGTTCAATATTAGGGGATGAATTAGTAAACAAAATAGTTTAAGGAAAGATTCTTAGTGACCCCAAATGATAATTGTGGAAAGTAGTATTAACCTTTTATTAAAGGTACAATAGAAATATCTCAGATCCCTTGAAATCCTTGTTTCACTCTACTCAGTAGGCTAATCTAAGTACTAATTTCTACTAAAAAGTTATATATATATGAAATTTTCACATTAAACCATAATATTTATGGCTATTATAGAATAAGTGTTATTAACAGCTCCTCAGTTACAGTGCTTGGTTTACACATGCAGTCAAAATAATATATATGTCTACATATAATTCAAATACGCAAATATGAAATCACATTGGTCTTTAACTATACTTCATATATTTGCATGGGCCAATTGAGTTTGAGGCAACAGGTTTTGCTGAAAGCATCATAAATAGACAACAAGTAGCTTGTACTTCAGTTTTTGTTTTTTTTCTAACATACCAATGCCATTTATTTTTGTTGAAGTTATTGTGCAGGTTTCATTATCTTAATATCATAAAGAGCATGGAAGGAGACAGATGAGAGTAACAGGGGAAAAGGTTAGCCTCATTAAGATTAATGTGAACTTTGCAAGGTTTTTTTAAAGAAACTTTGTGTATCAAATTTTGAGATTCCTGAATAATTGTTGCTATTAATTGAGAGAATTTAGAAATAGACACAGAATTTTATGAGTTAATAAAATTTTGAGATTCTTTACCTACTACACTATACTTGCCAATGTAAGATAAAATTATTTCGAAATAGGCTTTTTAAATAATGATAGAGTAACAGGGTATATACTTATCTTCTAACAAGATTTATATGATGGTCTGAAACAGACAAAGTACGTGAATCATTGGTTTTCAAGATATTAATCAGGAAATGAAGGGCTGTGATTGCTGGGAAAAGTTAAAAAAAGGTATTAAATTTTATGACAGCTTCAGTTTACATTTTTGTGTGTGTGTGTTGGAGTCATGGCCATGAAGACATGCAGCTGAGAGTACAAACAGAACATATAGAATAATTAAAATAACTCAAAATATCCTAAAAACATTGTCATTAAAAATACATGAACAAGGTCATGTCGAACAATATGGCATGTTATAACAATTGCTAGAAGGAACCCCACGATATTCATGATAAAATTAAATGTACTTGAAATAACACCCCAATTAAAAGGCAGAAAAAATAAGATTTGATGAAAAGGTAAAA
This sequence comes from Cephalopachus bancanus, assembly GCA_027257055.1. Classification (NCBI taxonomy): domain Eukaryota; kingdom Metazoa; phylum Chordata; class Mammalia; order Primates; family Tarsiidae; genus Cephalopachus; species Cephalopachus bancanus. Next base: position 6,538 of record JAPVLO010002197.1, on the reverse strand, counting down.
CTCAATGTTATCAGTCTACTAGCATTTATTGACAATTTATTGAAATATAAAAACTATGAAAATGTAAGTATTGTAGATAACATTATTTTGACAGAAATCAAGGGTATCAATACATTAGTTAAACACTTTCACATAAATAAAATTCCAACTATGTAGGAACTCATTTGAATATATTACTAAACATTTAAGTATAAATAATATGTCTATATAAAATGTCAAAACTGAAAAGAAGGGACTACATTTTAACTATTACTATGGAACCAATATTAATCTGATTTCAAACTAGAAAAGATACTATTAAAAAACAAGAAAGAAAACGATACAATTCTATCCTTCATGAACATGGATGCCAAAATACACAAATTATTAGAAAATAAAATCTTATGTTATATAAAATGAATAATGACTGTGACCAAGTAAGAGTTATCTCAAGAATGCAAGGCTATGCAATATTCAGTATTAAGTTGATTGAAGACGTCAGCAACATGCAGAATAAGATACCTGGATCTTGATTCCCTCCACCAACAAACTTATTAGGCAACAATTCATAGATATATTTCCTTGAAAAAAATTCAAAAGGCCAATTTTGCAAAGATTGGAGCAGAAATAAACTAAAGTTACAGGAATGTAAAAATCAACAAAAACAAAGGTTTGGTTTATTGAATAGATGATCACAAACAACACACCCTCAGGAAAAAAAAAGTGAAGACACAAAAATAGAGAATAAAAAATGAAAGAGAAGACATTACTATGAATGTCACAGAAATTTTTAAAAATTATGAGAAAGTAATATAAATAGTTATGCCCAAAACAACCCAGATAACCTAGGAAAAATGGGTAAAACCTAAGAAACATACAGCATAGAAGGACTAAATCATGAAAAAATAGAAAGTCTTAACAGACCTATACTAGGAGGGAGATTGAATCAGTAATCAAAAACCTCTCTGCAAAAAAAGCTAAGAATTTCTCAACAAACAAAAGCAAAGCCCCAAATGACTTCACTAGTGAATTTCACCAAACAAATTTATTAAAGAATGAATGCAAATGTCTTAAAACTTTCAACAAATTGAAGAAATTGGGATACATCCCAATGCATTTTATGGGGCTACCGTTACCCAGATACCAAGCCCAGATAAAGTTTATACAACAAAATTACAAACAAATATGCAAAACTCCTCAGCAAAATACCAGCAAACTAAATCCAGTAGCACATTAAAATCATCAAAAACCATGATCAATTGAGATTTATCTGTTATATACAAGAAAGTTTCAAGTATGGAAATCAAATGTATGATGGGCTACGTTAATAGAATAAAGGGTAAAAATGACATAATCTAAATAAATGCAGAAGAAACATTTGACAGAACTATGCATTTTTTAAAAAATTCACACACTTTGATGGTAAAAATTATCTTCCCTAAAAAAATCAGTAGTGAAAAGTTAACCTCGTGATCTACAAGGAACTCAAAATTATCAAAAAGAAAACAAACAAACAAACAAACATCCCCATTACAAAGTGGGTAAAATAGATGAATAGACACTTCTCAAAAGAAGACTTACGAACAGCCAACAGATACGTGAAAATATGCTCAGCCTCAGTATTCATCAAAGAAATGCAAATTAAAACCACACTGAGATACCAACTAACTCCAGTAAGGATGACCATCACCAGTAACTCAAAAAACAACAGATGCTGGAGAGAATGTAGGGAAAAGGGCGTGCTGGTGGGAGTGTAAATTGGCACAGCCTCTGTAGAAAACAGGCGAGTCTTAAAAGATCTAAAAAGTGACCTTCCATATGATCCCACAATCCCCCTACTGGGAATATAGCTAGAGGAACTCAAATCACTCTATGAAAAAGATACCTGCAAACGGATGTTTATTGCAGCGTTATTCACAATAGCAAAAACATGGAACCAGCCATGCTGCCCATCGAAAAAGAACTGGATAAAAAAATATAGTACATATACACCATGGAATATTATGCAGCCATAAAGAAGGTCAACATTATGAACACTGCAGCAACTTGGAAGGACTTGGAATCTATAATACTGAGTGATCTATCAAAGAAACAAAGAACTGAGTACCACATTTACTCACTCATAAGTGGATCTTGAAAAATTATCATGATACTATAAGAAGGGAATTGGCAGAATTGGGAAACTGCCAGGGGAGGGGGAGAGGGCAGGATTGGCAGTAATGGGAAATTGCCAGGGGAAGGAGTGGGCACATCTAATGAACAAGGGTGCCTGCACCATGAACTTGTATTCCTAACCCTTAATTGTTCCCCACATCATAAAATAAATTTTTTTTTAAAGATTAAGAACTAGACAATCATGCAGTCACTCCAATTGATATTAATCGTCGTTCTGGAAGTCCTACCCAGAAAAATTTGACAATAGAAAATATAAAATATATGCATATTAGAAAAAAAAGAGGAGTGTTTCTGTTGATAATGACATGAGAGGATATTATATATGTACATTATATATATTATATATACATACATTGCATATACATATGTATACATTACATATACATATACACACATATATACATACATACATATACGTGTACACACACACACACACACACACACACACACAGTTTGGTTTGACAATTAAGTTTGCAAACTCATCTTTGAAAAAAAGTTACATACCTACAGTCATTTTTGAAATAATCCCCTTGGGCAGTCATGCACCAATGCCTGTGCCTAGTCCACTCTTCAAAGCCATTTTGGAACTCTTTTCCAGGAATGGCTATTGGAGCTATTTTCGTAGTACTCTTGATGTCTTGAATGTCTTCAAATGTCTTCCTTTCAATATTTTCTTTATCTTTTGAGCAGGAAAAAAAGTAATTGGGGTCCAGATTAGCAGAGTAAGAAGAGTGTTGCAATATAGTCGCTTGTACAGTGCTGCCAATGGAAGTGCACAGTGGACAGTTTGCAAACGTGTGTGTCAGATCTCAACAAATAATGAGGTCAGCTCTGATGGGATTCCAGAAAAGACCTCCAAATTGCCTTGATGGGTGAACTAGACACTGGCATCAGTGCAGAGTTTCCCAAGGGAAGTGCATTGAGGTGAGTGTGTGTGTGTGTGTGTGTGTGTGTGTGTGTGTGTGTGTGTGTATGCTAATAGAAACCACCTCAAAATTGTTAGAGTAAAAAAATGAATCAGTAAAATTGAAAGATACTTAATAAACATACAAAAGTCAGATGTGTTTTTTATACACAATGAACAATATGAAAATGAAATTAGCAAACAATCTTATTATTAGCACTAAAAAAGTGTAAAATACTTAGAAGTAAATTTAACTAACTTATACAATAAAAACCACAAAATATTGAAAAATGAGCATGATGCAAAGAGAAAGACTTCCTATTCATGGATTTGGAAGACTTAATATTTTTAAAATGTCCATAAGAGCCAGAGCAATCTTCATATTTAATTCAATAGCTAGCAAAAGCCAGAAATCATTTTTTTTACAGAAATAAATAAAATAATTCTACATGGAGAACAAATGAACAGGAATGTCAAGACAATCTTGGAAAAAAAGAACAAAAGTGGAGACATCACATATTCTGATTTAAACATAATTTAGAAATCTACAGGAAATAAAACAGTATGACCTGAACATACATTCATATATACCAATGAGGCAAAAATTAATTCATGCATATATGGTCAACTGATCATCAATAAGGATGTTAAGAATACTCAGTGAGGAAAAGACAGTCTTTTTAACAAACTCTGTCAGAAAACTGATTTTCCACAGGCATAATAATAAAATTGAATCCTTTCGTATTCTGTACATGAAACTCATCTTGAAAGGATTAATTCTAAGATTCTAAGAACTGAAAATCAACAATTCTTAAAAGAAAATCTTGGGGAATATTTCTTGAATTGGTTTGGCAATGATTTAATGAATGTGTCATCACAATCCTGGACAAAAAACCTTAAAAACAGAAATACATCAAACTAAAAAGCATCTTCACAGCAAACAAACAAACAAACAAACAAACAAACAAAAACAAGGGAATGGAGTAGGGAATGAAATGTCATGTATGTAGAGTGGGACAAAATATTTGCAAAACATATACCTTATAAAGGGTGAATCTTTTCAAAATATATATCGTAACTGGGCTCAGTGACTCAGCCTGTAGTTCCAACAATTTGGGAATTTGAGGCCGGTGGATTGCCTGAGTCCATGGATTTGAGACTTTCCTGGGCAATTTTGCGAGACCTCAACTCTACAAAAGAAAAAAAAAATTAACTGGCTTAGTAATTAGGCACATATATTTCTACCTACAGTCTGGGTGACAGAGTAAGACTCCAACTCTAAAATTAAAAAGTATATATATATATATATATATATATATATGTATATATATGTATATATATGTATATACAGTATATATACATATATATGTATATATATACACACACACACACATATATATATACTGCACACTCAACAACAACTCAATAATATCAATAATAGGAAAACCTTCATAGCCTGATTAAAATTGAATGGAAGACTTGACAGATATTTTTGCTAAGGATATAAATACCCAACAGATATAGGGAAAATAATTACAGAGTTCATTGAATAGATTTTCAAGGTAATCCAATCAGAACAAAAACAGAAAAATAGAATCAAGAGAATGAGGCACAGTATTCAAGAAGTGTGGGATAATGTAAAATGTCCAAACCTGAGACTCATGCATGTTGCCGAGGAAAAAGAGAAAGCATGGGTATAGAAAACCGATTTCAGGAAATAATTTAGAAAACCCTCCTTGACTTTACCAGAGATTTAAAAATCCAGGTGCAGAAAATTCAAAGGAAGTTTCCTTGCAAAGATTCATTGCAGAGAGGTCTTCTTCAAGGCCTATAGCAGTAGTCATTAGATTATGCAAAGTCAATATGAAGGAAAGATTCTAAGAGTATTGAGACAAAGCATCAAATAACTTAAACAGGCAAACTGATCAACCTAACAACAGACTTCTCAGACTGGCATGTGAAAGTTTGTTTCTGCTTTCTTTTTCTTGTAACATACCAGTGCTGAATTAGGTCTTAAAGTGTTTAATAATTGGAATTTTTGTTTTGGAGGTGCACAGAGGATTTAGTTGTCTGGCAACAAGATTAGTATACTTTTAACAAGTTCATGTCTCTTATAGAATGCAAGACAGCAAATTTTAACTGTATTTTATATATTCCCCTGTTTATATGTAATAATAGTCCACACTTCTTTATTTAAGTCTTATTTCATATTTCTGATAATAACACAAATTTGTGTCTTAAAGCCAGCTGTAATGAATCTATTTTTATGTTTATACCAATATGTTATCTCTTTTATATTTGTAATACGAAAAGAACATTTCACCAAGTTCTGAAATATCCAGAATTCCTTTCAAAGACTTATTTGTTCTTGTTAGAGAAGCAGCATTAATTTCCTTGTTTGAGGTTTTGTGCAATGGCTATCCATCCAAATTTAATTACTGGAAGCATTCTTAAAAAAATCTATGCTTTGACTTAAACTTCAGAGGCTTATTTCTAAATAAATAGTTGTGGTTGATTTTTTAAAAGTTCTGCAAGTAATAGCAATGTGGAACAAAGACTGAGGATTACATTCAACATATAAATATTTTTGAGGTATTCTGAAAAAACTGGGGTAGAGATCTGGAAGTATGATACCTCCTGCTTTATTTCTTTTGCTAAGTATTATTTTGGCTATTCATGGTCATTTATGTTTCTGTATGAATTTCTGTATTGTCATTTCCAGGTCTGAGAAGAATGATGTTGGCAATTTAATGGTATTGCGTTGAATCCATAGATTGTCTTTGGTAAGACGGGCATCTTAACAATTTTGAATCTTTCTATCCATGAGCATCGAATATTTTTTCATTTGTATCATCTTGGATTTTTTTGAGCAGTGTGAGCAGTGTTTTGTACTTCTCACTATAAATGTTTTCACCTTTGTGGTTAGGAAGATGCCAAGGTATTTCTTATTTTCTTTTTCTTTCTTTTTTTTTTTTTTTGTGGCTGTTGTGAATGGGATTGTGTTTTGGTTCTCTGCCTGCTTGTTGTTGGTGTATAGGAATGCAACTGACTTTTGTAAATTTATTTTTTACCCTGAGACTTTGCCACTGTTCTTTATAAGTGCAAGCAGGTTTTTGACAGATTCTCTTGGATTTTTGAGATATAGGATCACATCATCAGCAAGGAAGAACAACTTAATTTCCTCTTTTCCTGTTTGGAAACCCCTGATTTTCTTCTCTTGTCTAACTGCTCTAACTAGGACTTCTGACACAATGTGTAATAAGAGGAGTGTGAGTGGGCAGCCTTTTCTTGTTCCGATTTCAGGGGAAATGTTTCCAGTTTCTGTCCATTTAGCAATATGCTAGCTGTGGGTTTATCATAGATGGCCCTTACTATTTTGAGGTATGTTTCTTCCATACCCAGGTATATGAGGCTTTTTATCATGAAGAGATGCTGGATTTTGTCAAAAACTTTTTCTGCATCTAATGATATAATCATGTG
>JAPVLO010002196.1:0-35437 GCA_027257055.1 Cephalopachus bancanus | reverse complement strand
GCGTATGCACTCAATGTCCTATAATATACGTTGAAAAGCGGTGAGAATCAGGTATCACACAAAAGACAAAGCCAGTATAATACTTATTGCCCCACTCAGTGACGTGCAGCTTTGAGGCATGTCTCCCATGGAAGACTCTTGTTTTTCGGAAAGAAAACAAATGTTCTCAGGCCTTGTTGGCAAACGAACCCGCAGAGCCATTGTATTCAGTATTACACTCCCGTGTAAAGGAGAAAACTTTTCAGCATTTTGCGGTGAATGAAGCATGCTTTGCTACCAATGGTTGTGGAGACCTGGATCCAGTCATTGCAGCCCATGAAGTTGCACTCTGGTCACCTAATGCTCCCTGCCTAGTATAGTACATATACAGGGAAGCTCTTAGAATCAGGGATGACAGCATGCACAAAGCCAGTATATACAGACTGCCAATGAAGAGCAGTGCAGCGCACGCTTCAATAGCGTGTCCCCAGGAAGACCCGGCTTCACCACCAGTTTAACATAGGCTCTCCGTGCCTACTCCTCAATGAAAACGGCACAGCCTAGGCGGTCCTTATTAGGTTGAAATGCAATAGGGATAAACAATTGAGAATTCTCCGCATCAACAAGTAGTGCTCTCTCCTGCTCGTAACTGTGGAGCACTTATGTCACTCATTGGGGCACTATGTATTGCAGATTTGTATACGTGAAACACGGACGTTTCACTCTCGTAAGCAAAGGCCCCCATGGAAAGGAACACAAATCAAGGGGAAAGAGTGAGAATGAGGTATTCCAGCAGGCAGCAATGTAGAATCATAGTCACAGCAAAGAGATAGCACTGCAGCACACATTTGGCACAGACTTAACCAAGGACGTTGCCTGTGCACTACAGGCCTCAGAAAGGCTATTCCGAACAGCAATCCACAGTGTCATTGCTTTCCCATAACAGGAGAAGATATAAAAAAGAACAATTCAGAATTCTCCCGGATCACACACAATGCTTTCCCACAAGGAACTGTGAATGGCTCAGATCCCACCTTGAGGCACAGTGGAGTTGAGCAATCCTGATTGTGAAAGGTTGACAGGCCGCACGCCAAAGCAGTCACCCTGTAGAGCGTAATAGACATGAAACGGAACAAGGGAGAAGCAGGAATTACAGCATGCACACTCAGGACCAGAACTCAACGTGCAGCACACTTCTCACACATCATTTTCCAAGGAAGATTGACTTTCAAAAAAAGCACAACCAAGGCAGTCAGCTCTTTTCCGTCAATGCGTTTGGTAGAGCAATTGTGTATCCTCCAACACAAAAATTTCAAAAGCAGAAACATTTCACAAAGCTCCCAGTGAATTCACCAAGTAATGCCTTCTTTCTCTACTGGGGAGTTCCCATTGCCCACCGTGTGGCACCACTGAGCTGCACGTTCCAAGGCGTGTCTATGAAAGAACTCTTAGGTCAAACAAATGCACTCTGCAGAGCGTAAGTACAAATGAGAAGAACACTGCGAGACTCAGACTCATGTATTGCAGCATGCACCAAGTTAGAATAACATTGATAGCCCATAAAGAGTGCTGCACACATTTGAAAACCTCCCTCCCAAGGAAGATGCCCATTCACAACAAGCCTGAGGCCGTCTACGCTTATTCAGCAAGGCAAACGCGAGAGGAACTGCATTTCCTAGCATAGAGAAACGCCAACGGGTCAAACTTTTTAGGATTCAAACAGAAAGCAAGTACTGCTTTTCTACAAGTAAGTGTGCAGCACTCATTTGACTCAGTGTGGTACCATTGACATGCTCATTCCTACATGTGAAGTATCGACATAACGCTCTGCTATGCTCATTCAAGCTGTATCTTGAGAATCCTTTATTACACCGTACACCACAGAAGAATAAAACTACTAGAAAATAAACAACAATGCAGTAAACATTTGACACAGCGTTTCCCAACCTGATGCACACTCACAACAAGCAAGCGAGGCCTGTCATCCCTTCTTCGGAAATGCCATCGGAAGAGCAATTGCTTTGTATAGGAGAACGGACACGAAAATCAAAAACATCTTAGAATTCGATAGGTGAACAAATCACGCTTTCCCTAAAATAACAGTGAATCGGTCATTTCACTCAGTGTGGCACCATGGAGTTTTGCGTTTTGTATACAGGAAATGCTGAATACAGCTATGCTAGGCGTATGCACTCAATGTCCTATAATATACGTTGAAAAGCGGTGAGAATCAGGTATCACACAAAAGACAAAGCCAGTATAATACTTATTGCCCCACTCAGTGACGTGCAGCTTTGAGGCATGTCTCCCATGGAAGACTCTTGTTTTTCGGAAAGAAAACAAATGTTCTCAGGCCTTGTTGGCAAACGAACCCGCAGAGCCATTGTATTCAGTATTAGACTCCCGTGTAAAAGGAGAAAACTTTTCAGCATTTTGCGGTGAATGAAGCATGCTTTGCTACCAATGGTTGTGGAGATCTGGATCCAGTCAGTGCCGCCCATGAAGTTGCACTCAGGTTACCTAATGCTCCCTGCCTAGTATAGTACATATACAGGGAAGCTCTTAGAATCAGGGTTGAGAGCATGCACAAAGCCAGTATATAGAGACTGCCAATGAAGAGCAGTGTAGCGCACGCTTCAATAGCGAGTCCCCAGGAAGACCCGGCTTCACCACCAGTTTAACATAGGCTCTCCGTGCCTACTCCTCAATGAAAATGGCACAGCCTTGGCGGTCCTTATTAGGTTGAAATGCAATAGGGATAAACAATTGAGAATTCTCCGCATCAACAAGTAGTGCTCTCTCCTGCTCGTAACTGTGGAGCACTTATGTCACTCATTGGGGCACTATGTATTGCAGATTTGTATACGTGAAACACGGACGTTTCACTCTCGTAAGCAAAGGCCCTCCATGGAAAGGAACACAAATCAAGGGGAAAGAGTGAGAATGAGGTATTCCAGCAGGCAGCAATGTAGAATCATAGTCACAGCAAAGAGATAGCACTGCAGCACACATTTGGCACAGACTTAACCAAGGACGTTGCCTGTGCACTACAGGCCTCAGAAAGGCTATTCCGAACAGCAATCCACAGTGTCATTGCTTTCCCATAACAGGAGAAGATATAAAAAAAGAACAATTCAGAATTCTCCCGGATCACACACAATGCTTTCCCACAAGGAACTGTGAATGGCTCAGATCCCACCTTGAGGCACAGTGGAGTTGAGCAATCCTGATTGTGAAAGGTTGACAGGCCGCACGCCAAAGCAGTCACCCTGTAGAGCGTAATAGACATGAAACGGAACAAGGGAGAAGCAGGAATTACAGCATGCACACTCAGGACCAGAACTCAACGTGCAGCACACTTCTCACACATCATTTTCCAAGGAAGATTGACTTTCAAAAAAGCACAACCAAGGCAGTCAGCTCTTTTCCGTCAATGCGTTTGGTAGAGCAATTGTGTATCCTCCAACACAAAAATTTCAAAAGCAGAAACATTTCACAAAGCTCCCAGTGAATTCACCAAGTAATGCCTTCTTTCTCTACTGGGGAGTTCCCATTGCCACCGTGTGGCACCACTGAGCTGCACGTTCCAAGGCGTGTCCTATGAAAGAACTCTTAGGTCAAACAAATGCACTCTGCAGAGCGTAAGTATAAATGAGAAGAACACTGCGAGACTCAGACTCATGTATTGCAGCATGCACCAAGTTAGAATAACATTGATAGCCCATAAAGAGTGCTGCACACATTTGAAAACCTCCCTCCCAAGGAAGATGCCCATTCACAACAAGCCTGAGGCCGTCTACGCTTATTCAGCAAGGCAAACGCGAGAGGAACTGCATTTCCTAGCATAGAGAAACGCCAACGGGTCAAACTTTTGAGGATTCAAACAGAAAGCAAGTACTGCTTTTCTACAAGTAAGTGTGCAGCACTCATTTGACTCAGTGTGGTACCATTGACATGCTCATTCCTACATGTGAAGTATCGACATAACGCTCTGCTATGCTCATTCAAGCTGTATCTTGAGAATCCTTTATTACACCGTACACCACAGAAGAATAAAACTACTAGAAAATAAACAACAATGCAGTAAACATTTGACACAGCGTTTCCCAACCTGATGCACACTCACAACAAGCAAGCGAGCCTGTCACCCTTCTTCGGAAATGCCATCGGAAGAGCAATTGCTTTGTATAAGAGACGGACACAGAAAATCAAAAACATCTTAGAATTCGATAGGTGAACAAATCACGCTTTCCCTAAAATAACAGTGAATCGGTCATTTCACTCAGTGTGGCACCATGGAGTTTTGCGTTTTGTATACAGGAAATGCTGAATACAGCTATGCTAGGCGTATGCACTCAATGTCCTATAATATACGTTGAAAAGCGGTGAGAATCAGGTATCACACAAAAGACAAAGCCAGTATAATACTTATTGCCCCACTCAGTGACGTGCAGCTTTGAGGCATGTCTCCCATGGAAGACTCTTGTTTTTCGGAAAGAAAACAAATGTTCTCAGGCCTTGTTGGCAAACGAACCCGCAGAGCCATTGTATTCAGTATTAGACTCCCGTGTAAAAGGAGAAAACTTTTCAGCATTTTGCGGTGAATGAAGCATGCTTTGCTACCAATGGTTGTGGAGATCTGGATCCAGTCATTGCAGCCCATGAAGTTGCACTCTGGTCACCTAATGCTCCCTGCCTAGTATAGTATATATACAGGGAAGCTCTTAGAATCAGGGATGACAGCATGCACAAAGCCAGTATATACAGACTGCCAATGAAGAGCAGTGCAGCGCACGCTTCAATAGCGTGTCCCCAGGAAGACCCGGCTTCACCACCAGTTTAACATAGGCTCTCCGTGCCTACTCCTCAATGAAAACGGCACAGCCTTGGCGGTCCTTATTAGGTTGAAATGCAATAGGGATAAACAATTGAGAATTCTCCGCATCAACAAGTAGTGCTCTCTCCTGCTCGTAACTGTGGAGCACTTATGTCACTCATTGGGGCACTATGTATTGCAGATTTGTATACGTGAAACACGGACGTTTCACTCTCGTAAGCAAAGGCCCCCATGGAAAGGAACACAAATCAAGGGGAAAGAGTGAGAATGAGGTATTCCAGCAGGCAGCAATGTAGAATCATAGTCACAGCAAAGAGATAGCACTGCAGCACACATTTGGCACAGACTTAACCAAGGACGTTGCCTGTGCACTACAGGCCTCAGAAAGGCTATTCCGAACAGCAATCCACAGTGTCATTGCTTTCCCATAACAGGAGAAGATATAAAAAAAGAACAATTCAGAATTCTCCCGGATCACACACAATGCTTTCCCACAAGGAACTGTGAATGGCTCAGATCCCACCTTGAGGCACAGTGGAGTTGAGCAATCCTGATTGTGAAAGGTTGACAGGCCGCACGCCAAAGCAGTCACCCTGTAGAGCGTAATAGACATGAAACGGAACAAGGGAGAAGCAGGAATTACAGCATGCACACTCAGGACCAGAACTCAACGTGCAGCACACTTCTCACACATCATTTTCCAAGGAAGATTGACTTTCAAAAAAGCACAACCAAGGCAGTCAGCTCTTTTCCGTCAATGCGTTTGGTAGAGCAATTGTGTATCCTCCAACACAAAAATTTCAAAAGCAGAAACATTTCACAAAGCTCCCAGTGAATTCACCAAGTAATGCCTTCTTTCTCTACTGGGGAGTTCCCATTGCCCACCGTGTGGCACCACTGAGCTGCACGTTCCAAGGCGTGTCCTATGAAAGAACTCTTAGGTCAAACAAATGCACTCTGCAGAGCGTAAGTATAAATGAGAAGAACACTGCGAGACTCAGACTCATGTATTGCAGCATGCACCAAGTTAGAATAACATTGATAGCCCATAAAGAGTGCTGCACACATTTGAAAACCTCCCTCCCAAGGAAGATGCCCATTCACAACAAGCCTGAGGCCGTCTACGCTTATTCAGCAAGGCAAACGCGAGAGGAACTGCATTTCCTAGCATAGAGAAACGCCAACGGGTCAAACTTTTGAGGATTCAAACAGAAAGCAAGTACTGCTTTTCTACAAGTAAGTGTGCAGCACTCATTTGACTCAGTGTGGTACCATTGACATGCTCATTCCTACATGTGAAGTATCGACATAACGCTCTGCTATGCTCATTCAAGCTGTATCTTGAGAATCCTTTATTACACCGTACACCACAGAAGAATAAAACTGCTAGAAAATAAACAACAATGCAGTAAACATTTGACACAGCGTTTCCCAACCTGATGCACACTCACAACAAGCAAGCGAGCCTGTCATCCCTTCTTCGGAAATGCCATCGGAAGAGCAATTGCTTTGTATAAGAGACGGACACAGAAAATCAAAAACATCTTAGAATTCGATAGGTGAACAAATCACGCTTTCCCTAAAATAACAGTGAATCGGTCATTTCACTCAGTGTGGCACCATGGAGTTTTGCGTTTTGTATACAGGAAATGCTGAATACAGCTATGCTAGGCGTATGCACTCAATGTCCTATAATATACGTTGAAAAGCGGTGAGAATCAGGTATCACACAAAAGACAAAGCCAGTATAATACTTATTGCCCCACTCAGTGACGTGCAGCTTTGAGGCATGTCTCCCATGGAAGACTCTTGTTTTTCGGAAAGAAAACAAATGTTCTCAGGCCTTGTTGGCAAACGAACCCGCAGAGCCATTGTATTCAGTATTACACTCCCGTGTAAAAGGAGAAAACTTTTCAGCATTTTGCGGTGAATGAAGCATGCTTTGCTACCAATGGTTGTGGAGACCTGGATCCAGTCATTGCAGCCCATGAAGTTGCACTCTGGTCACCTAATGCTCCCTGCCTAGTATAGTATATATACAGGGAAGCTCTTAGAATCAGGGTTGACAGCATGCACAAAGCCAGTATATACAGACTGCCAATGAAGAGCAGTGCAGCGCACGCTTCAATAGCGTGTCCCCAGGAAGACCCGGCTTCACCACCAGTTTAACATAGGCTCTCCGTGCCTACTCCTCAATGAAAACGGCACAGCCTAGGCGGTCCTTATTAGGTTGAAATGCAATAGGGATAAACAATTGAGAATTCTCCGCATCAACAAGTAGTGCTCTCTCCTGCTCGTAACTGTGGAGCACTTATGTCACTCATTGGGGCACTATGTATTGCAGATTTGTATACGTGAAACACGGACGTTTCACTCTCGTAAGCAAAGGCCCCCATGGAAAGGAACACAAATCAAGGGGAAAGAGTGAGAATGAGGTATTCCAGCAGGCAGCAATGTAGAATCATAGTCACAGCAAAGAGATAGCACTGCAGCACACATTTGGCACAGACTTAACCAAGGACGTTGCCTGTGCACTACAGGCCTCAGAAAGGCTATTCCGAACAGCAATCCACAGTGTCATTGCTTTCCCATAACAGGAGAAGATATAAAAAAAGAACAATTCAGAATTCTCCCGGATCACACACAATGCTTTCCCACAAGGAACTGTGAATGGCTCAGATCCCACCTTGAGGCACAGTGGAGTTGAGCAATCCTGATTGTGAAAGGTTGACAGGCCGCACGCCAAAGCAGTCACCCTGTAGAGCGTAATAGACATGAAACGGAACAAGGGAGAAGCAGGAATTACAGCATGCACACTCAGGACCAGAAACTCAACGTGCAGCACACTTCTCACACATCATTTTCCAAGGAAGATTGACTTTCAAAAAAAGCACAACCAAGGCAGTCAGCTCTTTTCCGTCAATGCGTTTGGTAGAGCAATTGTGTATCCTCCAACACAAAAATTTCAAAAGCAGAAACATTTCACAAAGCTCCCAGTGAATTCACCAAGTAATGCCTTCTTTCTCTACTGGGGAGTTCCCATTCCCGCACCGTGTGGCACCACTGAGCTGCACGTTCCAAGGCGTGTCCTATGAAAGAACTCTTAGGTCAAACAAATGCACTCTGCAGAGCGTAAGTATAAATGAGAAGAACACTGCGAGACTCAGACTCATGTATTGCAGCATGCACCAAGTTAGAATAACATTGATAGCCCATAAAGAGTGCTGCACACATTTGAAAACCTCCCTCCCAAGGAAGATGCCCATTCACAACAAGCCTGAGGCCGTCTACGCTTATTCAGCAAGGCAAACGCGAGAGGAACTGCATTTCCTAGCATAGAGAAACGCCAACGGGTCAAACTTTTGAGGATTCAAACAGAAAGCAAGTACTGCTTTTCTACAAGTAAGTGTGCAGCACTCATTTGACTCAGTGTGGTACCATTGACATGCTCATTCCTACATGTGAAGTATCGACATAACGCTCTGCTATGCTCATTCAAGCTGTATCTTGAGAATCCTTTATTACACCGTACACCACAGAAGAATAAAACTACTAGAAAATAAACAACAATGCAGTAAACATTTGACACAGCGTTTCCCAACCTGATGCACACTCACAACAAGCAAGCGAGCCTGTCAGCCTCTTCTTCGGAAATGCCATCGGAAGAGCAATTGCTTTGTATAAGAGACGGACACAGAAAATCAAAAACATCTTAGAATTCGATAGGTGAACAAATCACGCTTTCCCTAAAATAACAGTGAATCGGTCATTTCACTCAGTGTGGCACCATGGAGTTTTGCGTTTTGTATACAGGAAATGCTGAATACAGCTATGCTAGGCGTATGCACTCAATGTCCTATAATATACGTTGAAAAGCGGTGAGAATCAGGTATCACACAAAAGACAAAGCCAGTATAATACTTATTGCCCCACTCAGTGACGTGCAGCTTTGAGGCATGTCTCCCATGGAAGACTCTTGTTTTTCGGAAAGAAAACAAATGTTCTCAGGCCTTGTTGGCAAACGAACCCGCAGAGCCATTGTATTCAGTATTACACTCCCGTGTAAAAGGAGAAAACTTTTCAGCATTTTGCGGTGAATGAAGCATGCTTTGCTACCAATGGTTGTGGAGACCTGGATCCAGTCATTGCAGCCCATGAAGTTGCACTCTGGTCACCTAATGCTCCCTGCCTAGTATAGTATATATACAGGGAAGCTCTTAGAATCAGGGATGACAGCATGCACAAAGCCAGTATATACAGACTGCCAATGAAGAGCAGTGCAGCGCACGCTTCAATAGCGTGTCCCCAGGAAGACCCGGCTTCACCACCAGTTTAACATAGGCTCTCCGTGCCTACTCCTCAATGAAAACGGCACAGCCTTGGCGGTCCTTATTAGGTTGAAATGCAATAGGGATAAACAATTGAGAATTCTCCGCATCAACAAGTAGTGCTCTCTCCTGCTCGTAACTGTGGAGCACTTATGTCACTCATTGGGGCACTATGTATTGCAGATTTGTATACGTGAAACACGGACGTTTCACTCTCGTAAGCAAAGGCCCCCATGGAAAGGAACACAAATCAAGGGGAAAGAGTGAGAATGAGGTATTCCAGCAGGCAGCAATGTAGAATCATAGTCACAGCAAAGAGATAGCACTGCAGCACACATTTGGCACAGACTTAACCAAGGACGTTGCCTGTGCACTACAGGCCTCAGAAAGGCTATTCCGAACAGCAATCCACAGTGTCATTGCTTTCCCATAACAGGAGAAGATATAAAAAAAGAACAATTCAGAATTCTCCCGGATCACACACAATGCTTTCCCACAAGGAACTGTGAATGGCTCAGATCCCACCTTGAGGCACAGTGGAGTTGAGCAATCCTGATTGTGAAAGGTTGACAGGCCGCACGCCAAAGCAGTCACCCTGTAGAGCGTAATAGACATGAAACGGAACAAGGGAGAAGCAGGAATTACAGCATGCACACTCAGGACCAGAACTCAACGTGCAGCACACTTCTCACACATCATTTTCCAAGGAAGATTGACTTTCAAAAAAGCACAACCAAGGCAGTCAGCTCTTTTCCGTCAATGCGTTTGGTAGAGCAATTGTGTATCCTCCAACACAAAAATTTCAAAAGGAGAAACATTTCAGAAAGCTCCCAGTGAATTCACCAAGTAATGCCTTCTTTCTCTACTGGGGAGTTCCCATTGCCCACCGTGTGGCACCACTGAGCTGCACGTTCCAAGGCGTGACCTATGAAAGAACTCTTAGGTCAAACAAATGCACTCTGCAGAGCGTAAGTATAAATAGAAGAACACTGCGAGACTCAGACTCATGTATTGCAGCATGCACCAAGTTAGAATAACATTGATAGCCCATAAAGAGTGCTGCACACATTTGAAAACCTCCCTCCCAAGGAAGATGCCCATTCACAACAAGCCTGAGGCCGTCTACGATTATTCAGCAAGGCAAACGCGAGAGGAACTGCATTTCCTAGCATAGAGAAACGCCAACGGGTCAAACTTTTAGGATTCAAACAGAAAGCAAGTACTGCTTTTCTACAAGTAAGTGTGCAGCACTCATTTGACTCAGTGTGGTACCATTGACATGCTCATTCCTACATGTGAAGTATCGACATAACGCTCTGCTATGCTATTCAAGCTGTATCTTGAGAATCCTTTATTACACCGTACCCACAGAAGAATAAAACTACTAGAAAATAAAAAACAATGCAGTAAACATTTGACACAGCGTTTCCCAACCTGATGCACACTCACAACAAGCAAGCGAAGCCTGTCAGCTCTTATTCGGAATGCCATCGGAAGAGCAATTGCTTTGTAGAAGAGAACGGACCAGAAAATCAAAAACATCTTAGAATTCGATAGGTGAACAAATCACGCTTTCCCTAAAATAACAGTGAATCGGTCATTTCACTCAGTGTGGCACCATGGAGTTTTGCGTTTTGTATACAGGAAATGCTGAATACAGCTATGCTAGGCGTATGCACTCAATGTCCTATAATATACGTTGAAAAGCGGTGAGAATCAGGTATCACACAAAAGACAAAGCCAGTATAATACTTATTGCCCCACTCAGTGACGTGCAGCTTTGAGGCATGTCTCCCATGGAAGACTCTTGTTTTTCGGAAAGAAAACAAATGTTCTCAGGCCTTGTTGGCAAACGAACCCGCAGAGCCATTGTATTCAGTATTAGACTCCCGTGTAAAAGGAGAAAACTTTTCAGCATTTTGCGGTGAATGAAGCATGCTTTGCTACCAATGGTTGTGGAGATCTGGATCCAGTCATTGCAGCCCATGAAGTTGCACTCTGGTCACCTAATGCTCCCTGCCTAGTATAGTATATATACAGGGAAGCTCTTAGAATCAGGGATGACAGCATGCACAAAGCCAGTATATACAGACTGCCAATGAAGAGCAGTGCAGCGCACGCTTCAATAGCGTGTCCCCAGGAAGACCCGGCTTCACCACCAGTTTAACATAGGCTCTCCGTGCCTACTCCTCAATGAAAACGGCACAGCCTTGGCGGTCCTTATTAGGTTGAAATGCAATAGGGATAAACAATTGAGAATTCTCCGCATCAACAAGTAGTGCTCTCTCCTGCTCGTAACTGTGGAGCACTTATGTCACTCATTGGGGCACTATGTATTGCAGATTTGTATACGTGAAACACGGACGTTTCACTCTCGTAAGCAAAGGCCCCCATGGAAAGGAACACAAATCAAGGGGAAAGAGTGAGAATGAGGTATTCCAGCAGGCAGCAATGTAGAATCATAGTCACAGCAAAGAGATAGCACTGCAGCACACATTTGGCACAGACTTAACCAAGGACGTTGCCTGTGCACTACAGGCCTCAGAAAGGCTATTCCGAACAGCAATCCACAGTGTCATTGCTTTCCCATAACAGGAGAAGATATAAAAAAAGAACAATTCAGAATTCTCCCGGATCACACACAATGCTTTCCCACAAGGAACTGTGAATGGCTCAGATCCCACCTTGAGGCACAGTGGAGTTGAGCAATCCTGATTGTGAAAGGTTGACAGGCCGCACGCCAAAGCAGTCACCCTGTAGAGCGTAATAGACATGAAACGGAACAAGGGAGAAGCAGGAATTACAGCATGCACACTCAGGACCAGAAACTCAACGTGCAGCACACTTCTCACACATCATTTTCCAAGGAAGATTGACTTTCAAAACAAGCACAACCAAGGCAGTCAGCTCTTTTCCGTCAATGCTTTGGTAGAGCAATTGTGTATCCTCCAACACAAAAATTTCAAAAGCAGAAACATTTCACAAAGCTCCCAGTGAATTCACCAAGTAATGCCTTCTTTCTCTACTGGGGAGTTCCCATTGCCCACCGTGTGGCACCACTGAGCTGCACATTCCAAGGCGTGTCCTATGAAAGAACTCTTAGGTCAAACAAATGCACTCTGCAGAGTGTAAGTATAAATGAGAAGAACACTGCGAGACTCAGACTCATGTATTGCAGCATGCACCAAGTTAGAATAACATTGATAGCCCATAAAGAGTGCTGCACACATTTGAAAACCTCCCTCCCAAGGAAGATGCCCATTCACAACAAGCCTGAGGCCGTCTACGCTTATTCAGCAAGGCAAACGCGAGAGGAACTGCATTTCCTAGCATAGAGAAACGCCAACGGGTCAAACTTTTGAGGATTCAAACAGAAAGCAAGTACTGCTTTTCTACAAGTAAGTGTGCAGCACTCATTTGACTCAGTGTGGTACCATTGACATGCTCATTCCTACATGTGAAGTATCGACATAACGCTCTGCTATGCTCATTCAAGCTGTATCTTGAGAATCCTTTATTACACCGTACACCACAGAAGAATAAAACTACTAGAAAATAAACAACAATGCAGTAAACATTTGACACAGCGTTTCCCAACCTGATGCACACTCACAACAAGCAAGCGAGGCCTGTCATCCCTTCTTCGGAAATGCCATCGGAAGAGCAATTGCTTTGTATAAGAGACGGACACAGAAAATCAAAAACATCTTAGAATTCGATAGGTGAACAAATCACGCTTTCCCTAAAATAACAGTGAATCGGTCATTTCACTCAGTGTGGCACCATGGAGTTTTGCGTTTTGTATACAGGAAATGCTGAATACAGCTATGCTAGGCGTATGCACTCAATGTCCTATAATATACGTTGAAAAGCGGTGAGAATCAGGTATCACACAAAAGACAAAGCCAGTATAATACTTATTGCCCCACTCAGTGACGTGCAGCTTTGAGGCATGTCTCCCATGGAAGACTCTTGTTTTTCGGAAAGAAAACAAATGTTCTCAGGCCTTGTTGGCAAACGAACCCGCAGAGCCATTGTATTCAGTATTACACTCCCGTGTAAAAGGAGAAAACTTTTCAGCATTTTGCGGTGAATGAAGCATGCTTTGCTACCAATGGTTGTGGAGACCTGGATCCAGTCATTGCAGCCCATGAAGTTGCACTCTGGTCACCTAATGCTCCCTGCCTAGTATAGTACATATACAGGGAAGCTCTTAGAATCAGGGTTGAGCGCATGCACAAAGCCAGTATATACAGACTGCCAATGAAGAGCAGTGCAGCGCACGCTTCAATAGCGTGTCCCCAGGAAGACCCGGCTTCACCACCAGTTTAACATAGGCTCTCCGTGCCTACTCCTCAATGAAAATGGCACAGCCTAGGCGGTCCTTATTAGGTTGAAATGCAATAGGGATAAACAATTGAGAATTCTCCGCATCAACAAGTAGTGCTCTCTCCTGCTCGTAACTGTGGAGCACTTATGTCACTCATTGGGGCACTATGTATTGCAGATTTGTATACGTGAAACACGGACGTTTCACTCTCGTAAGCAAAGGCCCCCATGGAAAGGAACACAAATCAAGGGGAAAGAGTGAGAATGAGGTATTCCAGCAGGCAGCAATGTAGAATCATAGTCACAGCAAAGAGATAGCACTGCAGCACACATTTGGCACAGACTTAACCAAGGACGTTGCCTGTGCACTACAGGCCTCAGAAAGGCTATTCCGAACAGCAATCCACAGTGTCATTGCTTTCCCATAACAGGAGAAGATATAAAAAAAGAACAATTCAGAATTCTCCCGGATCACACACAATGCTTTCCCACAAGGAACTGTGAATGGCTCAGATCCCACCTTGAGGCACAGAGGAGTTGAGCAATCCTGATTGTGAAAGGTTGACAGGCCGCACGCCAAAGCAGTCACCCTGTAGAGCGTAATAGACATGAAACGGAACAAGGGAGAAGCAGGAATTACAGCATGCACACTCAGGACCAGAAACTCAACGTGCAGCACACTTCTCACACATCATTTTCCAAGGAAGATTGACTTTCAAAAAAAGCACAACCAAGGCAGTCAGCTCTTTTCCGTCAATGCGTTTGGTAGAGCAATTGTGTATCCTCCAACACAAAAATTTCAAAAGCAGAAACATTTCACAAAGCACCCAGTGAATTCACCAAGTAATGCCTTCTTTCTCTACTGGGGAGTTCCCATTGCCCACCGTGTGGCACCACTGAGCTGCACGTTCCAAGGCGTGTCCTATGAAAGAACTCTTAGGTCAAACAAATGCACTCTGCAGAGCGTAAGTACAAATGAGAAGAACACTGCGAGACTCAGACTCATGTATTGCAGCATGCACCAAGTTAGAATAACATTGATAGCCCATAAAGAGTGCTGCACACATTTGAAAACCTCCCTCCCAAGGAAGATGCCCATTCACAACAAGCCTGAGGCCGTCTACGCTTATTCAGCAAGGCAAACGCGAGAGGAACTGCATTTCCTAGCATAGAGAAACGCCAACGGGTCAAACTTTTGAGGATTCAAACAGAAAGCAAGTACTGCTTTTCTACAAGTAAGTGTGCAGCACTCATTTGACTCAGTGTGGTACCATTGACATGCTCATTCCTACATGTGAAGTATCGACATAACGCTCTGCTATGCTCATTCAAGCTGTATCTTGAGAATCCTTTATTACACCGTACACCACAGAAGAATAAAACTACTAGAAAATAAACAACAATGCAGTAAACATTTGACACAGCGTTTCCCAACCTGATGCACACTCACAACAAGCAAGCGAGCCTGTCACCCTTCTTCGGAAATGCCATCGGAAGAGCAATTGCTTTGTATAAGAGACGGACACAGAAAATCAAAAACATCTTAGAATTCGATAGGTGAACAAATCACGCTTTCCCTAAAATAACAGTGAATCGGTCATTTCACTCAGTGTGGCACCATGGAGTTTTGCGTTTTGTATACAGGAAATGCTGAATACAGCTATGCTAGGCGTATGCACTCAATGTCCTATAATATACGTTGAAAAGCGGTGAGAATCAGGTATCACACAAAAGACAAAGCCAGTATAATACTTATTGCCCCACTCAGTGACGTGCAGCTTTGAGGCATGTCTCCCATGGAAGACTCTTGTTTTTTCGGAAAGAAAACAAATGTTCTCAGGCCTTGTTGGCAAACGAACCCGCAGAGCCATTGTATTCAGTATTACACTCCCGTGTAAAAGGAGAAAACTTTTCAGCATTTTGCGGTGAATGAAGCATGCTTTGCTACCAATGGTTGTGGAGATCTGGATCCAGTCAGTGCAGCCCATGAAGTTGCACTCTGGTCACCTAATGCTCCCTGCCTAGTATAGTATATATACAGGGAAGCTCTTAGAATCAGGGATGACAGCATGCACAAAGCCAGTATATACAGACTGCCAATGAAGAGCAGTGCAGCGCACGCTTCAATAGCGTGTCCCCAGGAAGACCCGGCTTCACCACCAGTTTAACATAGGCTCTCCGTGCCTACTCCTCAATGAAAAGGCACAGCCTTGGCGGTCCTTATTAGGTTGAAATGCAATAGGGATAAACAATTGAGAATTCTCCGCATCAACAAGTAGTGCTCTCTCCTGCTCGTAACTGTGGAGCACTTATGTCACTCATTGGGGCACTATGTATTGCAGATTTGTATACGTGAAACACGGACGTTTCACTCTCGTAAGCAAAGGCCCTCCATGGAAAGGAACACAAATCAAGGGGAAAGAGTGAGAATGAGGTATTCCAGCAGGCAGCAATGTAGAATCATAGTCACAGCAAAGAGATAGCACTGCAGCACACATTTGGCACAGACTTAACCAAGGACGTTGCCTGTGCACTACAGGCCTCAGAAAGGCTATTCCGAACAGCAATCCACAGTGTCATTGCTTTCCCATAACAGGAGAAGATATAAAAAAAGAACAATTCAGAATTCTCCCGGATCACACACAATGCTTTCCCACAAGGAACTGTGAATGGCTCAGATCCCACCTTGAGGCACAGTGGAGTTGAGCAATCCTGATTGTGAAAGGTTGACAGGCCGCACGCCAAAGCAGTCACCCTGTAGAGCGTAATAGACATGAAACGGAACAAGGGAGAAGCAGGAATTACAGCATGCACACTCAGGACCAGAACTCAACGTGCAGCACACTTCTCACACATCACTTTCCAAGGAAGATTGACTTTCAAAACAAGCACAACCAAGGCAGTCAGCTCTTTTCCGTCAATGCGTTTGGTAGAGCAATTGTGTATCCTCCAACACAAAAATTTCCAAAGGAGAAACATTTCAGAAAGCACCCAGTGAATTCACCAAGTAATGCCTTCTTTCTCTACTGGGGAGTTCCCATTGCCCACCGTGTGGCACCACTGAGCTGCACATTCCAAGGCGTGTCCTATGAAAGAACTCTTAGGTCAAACAAATGCACTCTGCAGAGTGTAAGTACAAATGAGAAGAACACTGCGAGACTCAGACTCATGTATTGCAGCATGCACCAAGTTAGAATAACATTGATAGCCCATAAAGAGTGCTGCACACATTTGAAAACCTCCCTCCCAAGGAAGATGCCCATTCACAACAAGCCTGAGGCCGTCTACGCTTATTCAGCAAGGCAAACGCGAGAGGAACTGCATTTCCTAGCATAGAGAAACGCCAACGGGTCAAACTTTTAGGATTCAAACAGAAAGCAAGTACTGCTTTTCTACAAGTAAGTGTGCAGCACTCATTTGACTCAGTGTGGTACCATTGACATGCTCATTCCTACATGTGAAGTATCGACATAACGCTCTGCTATGCTCATTCAAGCTGTATCTTGAGAATCCTTTATTACACCGTACACCACAGAAGAATAAAACTACTAGAAAATAAACAACAATGCAGTAAACATTTGACACAGCGTTTCCCAACCTGATGCACACTCACAACAAGCAAGCGAGGCCTGTCATCCCTTCTTCGGAAATGCCATCGGAAGAGCAATTGCTTTGTATAAGAGACGGACACAGAAAATCAAAAACATCTTAGAATTCGATAGGTGAACAAATCACGCTTTCCCTAAAATAACAGTGAATCGGTCATTTCACTCAGTGTGGCACCATGGAGTTTTGCGTTTTGTATACAGGAAATGCTGAATACAGCTATGCTAGGCGTATGCACTCAATGTCCTATAATATACGTTGAAAAGCGGTGAGAATCAGGTATCACACAAAAGACAAAGCCAGTATAATACTTATTGCCCCACTCAGTGACGTGCAGCTTTGAGGCATGTCTCCCATGGAAGACTCTTGTTTTTCGGAAAGAAAACAAATGTTCTCAGGCCTTGTTGGCAAACGAACCCGCAGAGCCATTGTATTCAGTATTAGACTCCCGTGTAAAAGGAGAAAACTTTTCAGCATTTTGCGGTGAATGAAGCATGCTTTGCTACCAATGGTTGTGGAGATCTGGATCCAGTCAGTGCAGCCCATGAAGTTGCACTCTGGTCACCTAATGCTCCCTGCCTAGTATAGTACATATACAGGGAAGCTCTTAGAATCAGGGATTTACAGCATGCACAAAGCCAGTATATACAGACTGCCAATGAAGAGCAGTGCAGCGCACGCTTCAATAGCGTGTCCCCAGGAAGACCCGGCTTCACCACCAGTTTAACATAGGCTCTCCGTGCCTACTCCTCAATGAAAACGGCACAGCCTGGCGGTCCTTATTAGGTTGAAATGCAATAGGGATAAACAATTGAGAATTCTCCGCATCAACAAGTAGTGCTCTCTCCTGCTCGTAACTGTGGAGCATTATGTCACTCATTGGGGCACTATGTATTGCAGATTTGTATACGTGAAACACGGACGTTTCACTCTCGTAAGCAAAGGCCCCCATGGAAAGGAACACAAATCAAGGGGAAAGAGTGAGAATGAGGTATTCCAGCAGGCAGCAATGTAGAATCATAGTCACAGCAAAGAGATAGCACTGCAGCACACATTTGGCACAGACTTAACCAAGGACGTTCCTGGCACTACAGGCCTCAGAAAGGCTATTCCGAAAGCAATCCACAGTGTCATTGCTTTCCCATAACAGGAGAAGATATGAAAAGAACAATTCAGAATTCTCGGATCACACACAATGCTTTCCCACAAGGAACTTGAATGGCTCAGATCCACCTTGAGGCATCAGAGGAGTTGAGCAATCCTGATTGTGAAAGGTTGACAGGCCGCACGCCAAAGCAGTCACCCTGTAGAGCTAATAGACATGAAACGGAACAAGGGAGAAGCAGGAATTACAGCATGCCACTCAGGACAGAAACTCAACGTGCAGCACACTTCTCACACATCGTTTTCCAAGGAAGATTGACTTTCAAAAAAGCACAACCAAGCAGTCAGCTCTTTTCCGTCAATGCGTTTGGAGAGCAATTGGCATCTCCAACACAAAAATTTCAAAGAGAAACATTTCACAAAGCACCCAGTGAATTCACCAATAATGCCTTCTTTCTCTACTGGGGAGTTCCCATTGCCACCTGTGGCACCACGAGCTGCACGTCCAAGGCGTTCCTATGAAAGAACTCTTAGGTCAAACAAATGCACTCGCAGAGTGTAAGTTAAATGAAGAACACTGCGAGACTCAGACTCATGTATTGCAGCATGCACCAAGTTAGAATAACATTGATAGCCCATAAAGAGTGCTGCACACATTTGAAAACCTCCCTCCCAAGGAAGATGCCCATTCACAACAAGCCTGAGGCCGTCTACGCTTATTCAGCAAGGCAAACGCGAGAGGAACTGCATTTCCTAGCATAGAGAAACGCCAACGGGTCAAACTTTTGAGGATTCAAACAGAAAGCAAGTACTGCTTTTCTACAAGTAAGTGTGCAGCACTCATTTGACTCAGTGTGGTACCATTGACATGCTCATTCCTACATGTGAAGTATCGACATAACGCTCTGCTATGCTCATTCAAGCTGTATCTTGAGAATCCTTTATTACACCGTACACCACAGAAGAATAAAACTGCTAGAAAATAAAAAAACAATGCAGTAAACATTTGACACAGCGTTTCCCAACCTGATGCACACTCACAACAAGCAAGCGAGGCCTGTCACCCTTCTTCGGAAATGCCATCGGAAGAGCAATTGCTTTGTATAAGAGACGGACACAGAAAATCAAAAACATCTTAGAATTCGATAGGTGAACAAATCACGCTTTCCCTAAAATAACAGTGAATCGGTCATTTCACTCAGTGTGGCACCATGGAGTTTTGCGTTTTGTATACAGGAAATGCTGAATACAGCTATGCTAGGCGTATGCACTCAATGTCCTATAATATACGTTGAAAAGCGGTGAGAATCAGGTATCACACAAAAGACAAAGCCAGTATAATACTTATTGCCCCACTCAGTGACGTGCAGCTTTGAGGCATGTCTCCCATGGAAGACTCTTGTTTTTCGGAAAGAAAACAAATGTTCTCAGGCCTTGTTGGCAAACGAACCCGCAGAGCCATTGTATTCAGTATTACACTCCCGTGTAAAAGGAGAAAACTTTTCAGCATTTTGCGGTGAATGAAGCATGCTTTGCTACCAATGGTTGTGGAGACCTGGATCCAGTCATTGCAGCCCATGAAGTTGCACTCTGGTCACCTAATGCTCCCTGCCTAGTATAGTATATATACAGGGAAGCTCTTAGAATCAGGGATGACAGCATGCACAAAGCCAGTATATACAGACTGCCAATGAAGAGCAGTGCAGCGCACGCTTCAATAGCGTGTCCCCAGGAAGACCCGGCTTCACCACCAGTTTAACATAGGCTCTCCGTGCCTACTCCTCAATGAAAACGGCACAGCCTTGGCGGTCCTTATTAGGTTGAAATGCAATAGGGATAAACAATTGAGAATTCTCCGCATCAACAAGTAGTGCTCTCTCCTGCTCGTAACTGTGGAGCACTTATGTCACTCATTGGGGCACTATGTATTGCAGATTTGTATACGTGAAACACGGACGTTTCACTCTCGTAAGCAAAGGCCCCCATGGAAAGGAACACAAATCAAGGGGAAAGAGTGAGAATGAGGTATTCCAGCAGGCAGCAATGTAGAATCATAGTCACAGCAAAGAGATAGCACTGCAGCACACATTTGGCACAGACTTAACCAAGGACGTTGCCTGTGCACTACAGGCCTCAGAAAGGCTATTCCGAACAGCAATCCACAGTGTCATTGCTTTCCCATAACAGGAGAAGATATAAAAAAAGAACAATTCAGAATTCTCCCGGATCACACACAATGCTTTCCCACAAGGAACTGTGAATGGCTCAGATCCCACCTTGAGGCACAGTGGAGTTGAGCAATCCTGATTGTGAAAGGTTGACAGGCCGCACGCCAAAGCAGTCACCCTGTAGAGCGTAATAGACATGAAACGGAACAAGGGAGAAGCAGGAATTACAGCATGCACACTCAGGACCAGAACTCAACGTGCAGCACACTTCTCACACATCATTTTCCAAGGAAGATTGACTTTCAAAAAAAGCACAACCAAGGCAGTCAGCTCTTTTCCGTCAATGCGTTTGGTAGAGCAATTGTGTATCCTCCAACACAAAAATTTCAAAAGCAGAAACATTTCACAAAGCTCCCAGTGAATTCACCAAGTAATGCCTTCTTTCTCTACTGGGGAGTTCCCATTGCCCACCGTGTGGCACCACTGAGCTGCACGTTCCAAGGCGTGTCCTATGAAAGAACTCTTAGGTCAAACAAATGCACTCTGCAGAGCGTAAGTATAAATGAGAAGAACACTGCGAGACTCAGACTCATGTATTGCAGCATGCACCAAGTTAGAATAACATTGATAGCCCATAAAGAGTGCTGCACACATTTGAAAACCTCCCTCCCAAGGAAGATGCCCATTCACAACAAGCCTGAGGCCGTCTACGCTTATTCAGCAAGGCAAACGCGAGAGGAACTGCATTTCCTAGCATAGAGAAACGCCAACGGGTCAAACTTTTGAGGATTCAAACAGAAAGCAAGTACTGCTTTTCTACAAGTAAGTGTGCAGCACTCATTTGACTCAGTGTGGTACCATTGACATGCTCATTCCTACATGTGAAGTATCGACATAACGCTCTGCTATGCTCATTCAAGCTGTATCTTGAGAATCCTTTATTACACCGTACACCACAGAAGAATAAAACTACTAGAAAATAAACAACAATGCAGTAAACATTTGACACAGCGTTTCCCAACCTGATGCACACTCACAACAAGCAAGCGAGCCTGTCACCCTTCTTCGGAAATGCCATCGGAAGAGCAATTGCTTTGTATAAGAGACGGACACAGAAAATCAAAAACATCTTAGAATTCGATAGGTGAACAAATCACGCTTTCCCTAAAATAACAGTGAATCGGTCATTTCACTCAGTGTGGCACCATGGAGTTTTGCGTTTTGTATACAGGAAATGCTGAATACAGCTATGCTAGGCGTATGCACTCAATGTCCTATAATATACGTTGAAAAGCGGTGAGAATCAGGTATCACACAAAAGACAAAGCCAGTATAATACTTATTGCCCCACTCAGTGACGTGCAGCTTTGAGGCATGTCTCCCATGGAAGACTCTTGTTTTTCGGAAAGAAAACAAATGTTCTCAGGCCTTGTTGGCAAACGAACCCGCAGAGCCATTGTATTCAGTATTACACTCCCGTGTAAAAGGAGAAAACTTTTCAGCATTTTGCGGTGAATGAAGCATGCTTTGCTACCAATGGTTGTGGAGACCTGGATCCAGTCATTGCAGCCCATGAAGTTGCACTCTGGTCACCTAATGCTCCCTGCCTAGTATAGTATATATACAGGGAAGCTCTTAGAATCAGGGATGACAGCATGCACAAAGCCAGTATATACAGACTGCCAATGAAGAGCAGTGCAGCGCACGCTTCAATAGCGTGTCCCCAGGAAGACCCGGCTTCACCACCAGTTTAACATAGGCTCTCCGTGCCTACTCCTCAATGAAAACGGCACAGCCTTGGCGGTCCTTATTAGGTTGAAATGCAATAGGGATAAACAATTGAGAATTCTCCGCATCAACAAGTAGTGCTCTCTCCTGCTCGTAACTGTGGAGCACTTATGTCACTCATTGGGGCACTATGTATTGCAGATTTGTATACGTGAAACACGGACGTTTCACTCTCGTAAGCAAAGGCCCCCATGGAAAGGAACACAAATCAAGGGGAAAGAGTGAGAATGAGGTATTCCAGCAGGCAGCAATGTAGAATCATAGTCACAGCAAAGAGATAGCACTGCAGCACACATTTGGCACAGACTTAACCAAGGACGTTGCCTGTGCACTACAGGCCTCAGAAAGGCTATTCCGAACAGCAATCCACAGTGTCATTGCTTTCCCATAACAGGAGAAGATATAAAAAAAGAACAATTCAGAATTCTCCCGGATCACACACAATGCTTTCCCACAAGGAACTGTGAATGGCTCAGATCCCACCTTGAGGCACAGTGGAGTTGAGCAATCCTGATTGTGAAAGGTTGACAGGCCGCACGCCAAAGCAGTCACCCTGTAGAGCGTAATAGACATGAAACGGAACAAGGGAGAAGCAGGAATTACAGCATGCACACTCAGGACCAGAAACTCAACGTGCAGCACACTTCTCACACATCATTTTCCAAGGAAGATTGACTTTCAAAAAAAGCACAACCAAGGCAGTCAGCTCTTTTCCGTCAATGCGTTTGGTAGAGCAATTGTGTATCCTCCAACACAAAAATTTCAAAAGCAGAAACATTTCACAAAGCTCCCAGTGAATTCACCAAGTAATGCCTTCTTTCTCTACTGGGGAGTTCCCATTGCCCACCGTGTGGCACCACTGAGCTGCACGTTCCAAGGCGTGTCCTATGAAAGAACTCTTAGGTCAAACAAATGCACTCTGCAGAGCGTAAGTATAAATGAGAAGAACACTGCGAGACTCAGACTCATGTATTGCAGCATGCACCAAGTTAGAATAACATTGATAGCCCATAAAGAGTGCTGCACACATTTGAAAACCTCCCTCCCAAGGAAGATGCCCATTCACAACAAGCCTGAGGCCGTCTACGCTTATTCAGCAAGGCAAACGCGAGAGGAACTGCATTTCCTAGCATAGAGAAACGCCAACGGGTCAAACTTTTGAGGATTCAAACAGAAAGCAAGTACTGCTTTTCTACAAGTAAGTGTGCAGCACTCATTTGACTCAGTGTGGTACCATTGACATGCTCATTCCTACATGTGAAGTATCGACATAACGCTCTGCTATGCTCATTCAAGCTGTATCTTGAGAATCCTTTATTACACCGTACACCACAGAAGAATAAAACTACTAGAAAATAAACAACAATGCAGTAAACATTTGACACAGCGTTTCCCAACCTGATGCACACTCACAACAAGCAAGCGAGCCTGTCACCTCTTCTTCGGAAATGCCATCGGAAGAGCAATTGCTTTGTATAAGAGACGGACACAGAAAATCAAAAACATCTTAGAATTCGATAGGTGAACAAATCACGCTTTCCCTAAAATAACAGTGAATCGGTCATTTCACTCAGTGTGGCACCATGGAGTTTTGCGTTTTGTATACAGGAAATGCTGAATACAGCTATGCTAGGCGTATGCACTCAATGTCCTATAATATACGTTGAAAAGCGGTGAGAATCAGGTATCACACAAAAGACAAAGCCAGTATAATACTTATTGCCCCACTCAGTGACGTGCAGCTTTGAGGCATGTCTCCCATGGAAGACTCTTGTTTTTCGGAAAGAAAACAAATGTTCTCAGGCCTTGTTGGCAAACGAACCCGCAGAGCCATTGTATTCAGTATTAGACTCCCGTGTAAAAGGAGAAAACTTTTCAGCATTTTGCGGTGAATGAAGCATGCTTTGCTACCAATGGTTGTGGAGATCTGGATCCAGTCAGTGCAGCCCATGAAGTTGCACTCTGGTCACCTAATGCTCCCTGCCTAGTATAGTATATATACAGGGAAGCTCTTAGAATCAGGGATGAGAGCATGCACAAAGCCAGTATATACAGACTGCCAATGAAGAGCAGTGCAGCGCACGCTTCAATAGCGTGTCCCCAGGAAGACCCGGCTTCACCACCAGTTTAACATAGGCTCTCCGTGCCTACTCCTCAATGAAAATGGCACAGCCTGGCGGTCCTTATTAGGTTGAAATGCAATAGGGATAAACAATTGAGAATTCTCCGCATCAACAAGTAGTGCTCTCTCCTGCTCGTAACTGTGGAGCACTTATGTCACTCATTGGGGCACTATGTATTGCAGATTTGTATACGTGAAACACGGACGTTTCACTCTCGTAAGCAAAGGCCCCCATGGAAAGGAACACAAATCAAGGGGAAAGAGTGAGAATGAGGTATTCCAGCAGGCAGCAATGTAGAATCATAGTCACAGCAAAGAGATAGCACTGCAGCACACATTTGGCACAGACTTAACCAAGGACGTTGCCTGTGCACTACAGGCCTCAGAAAGGCTATTCCGAACAGCAATCCACAGTGTCATTGCTTTCCCATAACAGGAGAAGATATAAAAAAAGAACAATTCAGAATTCTCCCGGATCACACACAATGCTTTCCCACAAGGAACTGTGAATGGCTCAGATCCCACCTTGAGGCACAGTGGAGTTGAGCAATCCTGATTGTGAAAGGTTGACAGGCCGCACGCCAAAGCAGTCACCCTGTAGAGCGTAATAGACATGAAACGGAACAAGGGAGAAGCAGGAATTACAGCATGCACACTCAGGACCAGAAACTCAACGTGCAGCACACTTCTCACACATCATTTTCCAAGGAAGATTGACTTTCAAAAAAAGCACAACCAAGGCAGTCAGCTCTTTTCCGTCAATGCGTTTGGTAGAGCAATTGTGTATCCTCCAACACAAAAATTTCAAAAGGAGAAACATTTCAGAAAGCACCCAGTGAATTCACCAAGTAATGCCTTCTTTCTCTACTGGGGAGTTCCCATTGCCCACCGTGTGGCACCACTGAGCTGCACGTTCCAAGGCGTGTCCTATGAAAGAACTCTTAGGTCAAACAAATGCACTCTGCAGAGCGTAAGTACAAATGAGAAGAACACTGCGAGACTCAGACTCATGTATTGCAGCATGCACCAAGTTAGAATAACATTGATAGCCCATAAAGAGTGCTGCACACATTTGAAAACCTCCCTCCCAAGGAAGATGCCCATTCACAACAAGCCTGAGGCCGTCTACGCTTATTCAGCAAGGCAAACGCGAGAGGAACTGCATTTCCTAGCATAGAGAAACGCCAACGGGTCAAACTTTTGAGGATTCAAACAGAAAGCAAGTACTGCTTTTCTACAAGTAAGTGTGCAGCACTCATTTGACTCAGTGTGGTACCATTGACATGCTCATTCCTACATGTGAAGTATCGACATAACGCTCTGCTATGCTCATTCAAGCTGTATCTTGAGAATCCTTTATTACACCGTACACCACAGAAGAATAAAACTACTAGAAAATAAACAACAATGCAGTAAACATTTGACACAGCGTTTCCCAACCTGATGCACACTCACAACAAGCAAGCGAGCCTGTCACCCTTCTTCGGAAATGCCATCGGAAGAGCAATTGCTTTGTATAAGAGACGGACACGAAAATCAAAAACATCTTAGAATTCGATAGGTGAACAAATCACGCTTTCCCTAAAATAACAGTGAATCGGTCATTTCACTCAGTGTGGCACCATGGAGTTTTGCGTTTTGTATACAGGAAATGCTGAATACAGCTATGCTAGGCGTATGCACTCAATGTCCTATAATATACGTTGAAAAGCGGTGAGAATCAGGTATCACACAAAAGACAAAGCCAGTATAATACTTATTGCCCCACTCAGTGACGTGCAGCTTTGAGGCATGTCTCCCATGGAAGACTCTTGTTTTTCGGAAAGAAAACAAATGTTCTCAGGCCTTGTTGGCAAACGAACCCGCAGAGCCATTGTATTCAGTATTACACTCCCGTGTAAAAGGAGAAAACTTTTCAGCATTTTGCGGTGAATGAAGCATGCTTTGCTACCAATGGTTGTGGAGATCTGGATCCAGTCATTGCAGCCCATGAAGTTGCACTCTGGTCACCTAATGCTCCCTGCCTAGTATAGTATATATACAGGGAAGCTCTTAGAATCAGGGATGACAGCATGCACAAAGCCAGTATATACAGACTGCCAATGAAGAGCAGTGCAGCGCACGCTTCAATAGCGTGTCCCCAGGAAGACCCGGCTTCACCACCAGTTTAACATAGGCTCTCCGTGCCTACTCCTCAATGAAAACGGCACAGCCTTGGCGGTCCTTATTAGGTTGAAATGCAATAGGGATAAACAATTGAGAATTCTCCGCATCAACAAGTAGTGCTCTCTCCTGCTCGTAACTGTGGAGCACTTATGTCACTCATTGGGGCACTATGTATTGCAGATTTGTATACGTGAAACACGGACGTTTCACTCTCGTAAGCAAAGGCCCCCATGGAAAGGAACACAAATCAAGGGGAAAGAGTGAGAATGAGGTATTCCAGCAGGCAGCAATGTAGAATCATAGTCACAGCAAAGAGATAGCACTGCAGCACACATTTGGCACAGACTTAACCAAGGACGTTGCCTGTGCACTACAGGCCTCAGAAAGGCTATTCCGAACAGCAATCCACAGTGTCATTGCTTTCCCATAACAGGAGAAGATATAAAAAAGAACAATTCAGAATTCTCCCGGATCACACACAATGCTTTCCCACAAGGAACTGTGAATGGCTCAGATCCCACCTTGAGGCACAGTGGAGTTGAGCAATCCTGATTGTGAAAGGTTGACAGGCCGCACGCCAAAGCAGTCACCCTGTAGAGCGTAATAGACATGAAACGGAACAAGGGAGAAGCAGGAATTACAGCATGCACACTCAGGACCAGAACTCAACGTGCAGCACACTTCTCACACATCATTTTCCAAGGAAGATTGACTTTCAAAAAAAGCACAACCAAGGCAGTCAGCTCTTTTCCGTCAATGCGTTTGGTAGAGCAATTGTGCATCCTCCAACACAAAAATTTCAAAAGCAGAAACATTTCACAAAGCTCCCAGTGAATTCACCAAGTAATGCCTTCTTTCTCTACTGGGGAGTTCCCATTGCGCACCTTGTGGCACCACTGAGCTGCACGTTCCAAGGCGTGTACTATGAAAGAACTCTTAGGTCAAACAAATGCACTCTGCAAAGCGTAAGTATAAATGAGAAGAACACTGCGAGACTCAGACTCATGTATTGCAGCATGCACCAAGTTAGAATAACATTGATAGCCCATAAAGAGTGCTACACACATTTGAAAACCTCCCTCCCAAGGAAGATGCCCATTCACAACAAGCCTGAGGCCGTCTACGCTTATTCAGCAAGGCAAACGCGAGAGGAACTGCATTTCCTAGCATAGAGAAACGCCAACGGGTCAAATTTTGAGGATTCAAACAGAAAGCAAGTACTGCTTTTCTACAAGTAAGTGTGCAGCACTCATTTGACTCAGTGTGGTACCATTGACATGCTCATTCCTACATGTGAAGTATCGACATAACGCTCTGCTATGCTCATTCAAGCTGTATCTTGAGAATCCTTTATTACACCGTACACCACAGAAGAATAAAACTACTAGAAAATAAACAAAAATGCAGTAAACATTTGACACAGCGTTTCCCAACCTGATGCACACTCACAACAAGCAAGCGTTAGCCTGTCAGCCCTTCTTCGGGAATGCCATCGGAAGAGCAATTGCTTTGTATAAGAGACGGACACAGAAAATCAAAAACATCTTAGAATTCGATAGGTGAACAAATCACGCTTTCCCTAAAATAACAGTGAATCGGTCATTTCACTCAGTGTGGCACCATGGAGTTTTGCGTTTTGTATACAGGAAATGCTGAATACAGCTATGCTAGGCGTATGCACTCAATGTCCTATAATATACGTTGAAAAGCGGTGAGAATCAGGTATCACACAAAAGACAAAGCCAGTATAATATTTATTGCCCCACTCAGTGACGTGCAGCTTTGAGGCATGTCTCCCATGGAAGACTCTTGTTTTTCGGAAAGAAAACAAATGTTCTCAGGCCTTGTTGGCAAACGAACCCGCAGAGCCATTGTATTCAGTATTACACTCCCGTGTAAAAGGAGAAAACTTTTCAGCATTTTGCGGTGAATGAAGCATGCTTTGCTACCCATGGTTGTGGAGACCTGGATCCAGTCATTGCAGCCCATGAAGTTGCACTCTGGTCACCTAATGCTCCCTGGCTAGTAGAGTATATATACAGGGAAGCTCTTAGAATCAGGGATGACAGCATGCACAAAGCCAGTATATACAGACTGCCAATGAAGAGCAGTGCAGTGCACGCTTCAATAGCGTGTCCCCAGGTAGACCCGGCTTCACCACCAGTTAAACATAGGCTCTCCGTGCCTACTCCTCAATGAAAACGGCACAGCCTTGGCGGTCCTTATTAGGTTGAAATGCAATAGGGATAAACAATTGAGAATTCTCCGCATCAGCAAGTAGTGCTCTCTCCTGCTCGTAACTGTGGAGCACTTATGTCACTCATTGGGGCACTATGTATTGCAGATTTGTATACGTGAAACACGGACGTTTCACTCTCGTAAGCAAAGGCTCCCCATGGAAAGGAACACAAATCAAGGGGAAAGAGTGAGAATGAGGTATTCCAGCAGGCAGCAATGTAGAATCATAGTCACAGCAAAGAGATAGCACTGCAGCACACATTTGGCACAGACTTAACCAAGGACGTTGCCTGTGCACTGCAGGCCTCAGAAAGGCTATTCCGAATAGCAATCCACAGTGTCATTGCTTTCCCATAACAGGAGAAGATATAGAAAAAGAACAATTCAGAATTCTCCCGGATCACACACAATGCTTTCCCACAAGGAACTGTGAATGGCTCAGATCCCACCTTGAGGCACAGTGGAGTTGAGCAATCCTGATTGTGAAAGGTTGACAGGCCGCACGCCAAAGCAGTCACCCTGTAGAGCGTAATAGACATGAAACGGAACAAGGGAGAAGCAGGAATTACAGCATGCTCACTCAGGAGCAGAATCTCAACGGGCAGCACACTTCTCACACATCATTTTCCAAGGAAGATTGACTTTCAAAAAAGCACAACCAAGGCAGTCAGCTCTTTTCCGTCAATGCGTTTGGTAGAGCAATTGTGCATCCTCCAACACAAAAATTTCAAAAGCAGAAACATTTCACAAAGCTCCCAGTGAATTCACCAAGTAATGCCTTCTTTCTCTACTGGGGAGTTCCCATTGCGCACCTTGTGGCACCACTGAGCTGCACGTTCCAAGGCGTGTACTATGAAAGAACTCTTAGGTCAAACAAATGCACTCTGCAAAGCGTAAGTATAAATGAGAAGAACACTGCGAGACTCAGACTCATGTATTGCAGCATGCACCAAGTTAGAATAACATTGATAGCCCATAAAGAGTGCTGCACACATTTGAAAACCTCCCTCCCAAGGAAGATGCCCATTCACAACAAGCCTGAGGCCGTCTACGCTTATTCAGCAAGGCAAACGCGAGAGGAACTGCATTTCCTAGCATAGAGAAACGCCAACGGGTCAAACTTTTGAGGATTCAAACAGAAAGCAAGTACTGCTTTTCTACAAGTAAGTGTGCAGCACTCATTTGACTCAGTGTGGTACCATTGACATGCTCATTCCTACATGTGAAGTATCGACATAACGCTCTGCTATGCTCATTCAAGCTGTATCTTGAGAATCCTTTATTACACCGTACACCACAGAAGAATAAAACTGCTAGAAAATAAACAACAATGCAGTAAACATTTGACACAGCGTTTCCCAACCTGATGCACACTCACAACAAGCAAGCGAGCCTGTCACCCTTCTTCGGAAATGCCATCGGAAGAGCAATTGCTTTGTATAAGAGACGGACACAGAAAATCAAAAACATCTTAGAATTCGATAGGTGAACAAATCACGCTTTCCCTAAAATAACAGTGAATCGGTCATTTCACTCAGTGTGGCACCATGGAGTTTTGCGTTTTGTATACAGGAAATGCTGAATACAGCTATGCTAGGCGTATGCACTCAATGTCCTATAATATACGTTGAAAAGCGGTGAGAATCAGGTATCACACAAAAGACAAAGCCAGTATAATACTTATTGCCCCACTCAGTGACGTGCAGCTTTGAGGCATGTCTCCCATGGAAGACTCTTGTTTTTCGGAAAGAAAACAAATGTTCTCAGGCCTTGTTGGCAAACGAACCCGCAGAGCCATTGTATTCAGTATTACACTCCCGTGTAAAAGGAGAAAACTTTTCAGCATTTTGCGGTGAATGAAGCATGCTTTGCTACCAATGGTTGTGGAGACCTGGATCCAGTCATTGCAGCCCATGAAGTTGCACTCTGGTCACCTAATGCTCCCTGCCTAGTATAGTATATATACAGGGAAGCTCTTAGAATCAGGGATGACAGCATGCACAAAGCCAGTATATACAGACTGCCAATGAAGAGCAGTGCAGCGCACGCTTCAATAGCGTGTCCCCAGGAAGACCCGGCTTCACCACCAGTTTAACATAGGCTCTCCGTGCCTACTCCTCAATGAAAACGGCACAGCCTTGGCGGTCCTTATTAGGTTGAAATGCAATAGGGATAAACAATTGAGAATTCTCCGCATCAACAAGTAGTGCTCTCTCCTGCTCGTAACTGTGGAGCACTTATGTCACTCATTGGGGCACTATGTATTGCAGATTTGTATACGTGAAACACGGACGTTTCACTCTCGTAAGCAAAGGCCCCCATGGAAAGGAACACAAATCAAGGGGAAAGAGTGAGAATGAGGTATTCCAGCAGGCAGCAATGTAGAATCATAGTCACAGCAAAGAGATAGCACTGCAGCACACATTTGGCACAGACTTAACCAAGGACGTTGCCTGTGCACTACAGGCCTCAGAAAGGCTATTCCGAACAGCAATCCACAGTGTCATTGCTTTCCCATAACAGGAGAAGATATAAAAAAGAACAATTCAGAATTCTCCCGGATCACACACAATGCTTTCCCACAAGGAACTGTGAATGGCTCAGATCCCACCTTGAGGCACAGAGGAGTTGAGCAATCCTGATTGTGAAAGGTTGACAGGCCGCACGCCAAAGCAGTCACCCTGTAGAGCAAATAGACATGAAACGAACAAGGGAGAAGCAGGAATTACAGCATGCACACTCAGGACCAGAAACTCAACGTGCAGCACACTTCTCACACATCGTTTTCCAAGGAAGATTGACTTTCAAAAAAAGCACAACCAAGCCAGTCAGCTCTTTTCCGTCAATGCGTTTGGTAGAGCAATTGTGTAATCTCCAACACAAAAATTTCAAAAGCAGAAACATTTCACAAAGCTCCCAGTGAATTCACCAAGTAATGCCTTCTTTTCTACTGGGGAGTTCCCATTGCCACCGTGTGGCACCACGAGCTGCACGTTCCAAGGCGTATCCTATGAGAGAACTCTTAGGTCAAACAAATGCACTCTGCAGAGCGTAAGTATAAATGAGAAGAACACTGCGAGACTCAGACTCATGTATTGCAGCATGCACCAAGTTAGAATAACATTGATAGCCCATAAAGAGTGCTGCACACATTTGAAAACCTCCCTCCCAAGGAAGATGCCCATTCACAACAAGCCTGAGGCCGTCTACGTTATTCAGCAAGGCAAACGCGAGAGGAACTGCATTTCCTAGCATAGAGAAACGCCAACGGGTCAAACTTTTTAGGATTCAAACGGAAAGCAAGTACTGCTTTTCTACAAGTAAGTGTGCAGCACTCATTTGACTCAGTGTGGTACCATTGACATGCTCATTCCTACATGTGAAGTATCGACATAACGCTCTGCTAGCTATTCAAGCTGTATCTTGAGAATCGTTTATTACACCGTACACCACAGAAGAATAAAACTACTAGAAAATAAACAAACAATGCAGTAAACATTTGACACAGCGTTTCCCAACCTGATGCACACTCACAACAAGCAAGCGAAGCCTGTCAGCTCTTATTCGGAAATGCCATCGGAAGAGCAATTGCTTTGTAAAGAACGGACCGGAAAATCAAAAACATCTTAGAATTCGATAGGTGAACAATCACGCTTTCCCTAAAATAACAGTGAATCGGTCATTTCACTCAGTGTGGCACCATGGAGTTTTGCGTTTTGTATACAGGAAATGCTGAATACAGCTATGCTAGGCGTATGCACTCAATGTCTTAATATACGTTGAAAAGCTGTGAGAATCAGGTATCAAAAAAACAAAGCGTTAGGCCTTGTTGCCCAACTCAGTAGGCACTTTGATTCAGTATTAGACCCGTTTAGAAGAAAATTCAAATTTTCAGGCATTTTGCATGCTTTGAACCCAATGGTTCTTGAATTGGTTACCTCCCGTGCCCATGAAGTTGCACTCTTCACCTAATGCTCCCTGCCTAGTATAGTACATATACAGGGAAGCTCTTAGAATCAGGGTGATGCATGCCAAAGCCAGTATATAGACTCCAAGTCAGGCTAGTAGGCATTACAGGAAGCTCTCAGAAAGGCCGGCTTCACACCAGTTTAACATAGGCTCTCCGTGCCTACTCCTCAATGAAAAGGACGCTTCAATAGCGTTCCTATTGATCAGGTTACACCATTAAACATTGGAATCTCCGCCTACCCAAGTAATCGCACGCTCGTAACTGTGGAGCAGTTTGTCACTCATTGGGGCACTATATATTGCAGATTTCCGATCAGAAAGGACGTTCACTCTCGTAAGCATGGCCCCCTTGGAAAGGAACACAAATCAAGGGGAAAGAGTGAGAATGAGGTTTCAGACAGGCGTTTTAGAATAAGCAAAGCCAAAGGAAAGGCACGCAACAATTTGGCACAGACTTAACAAGGAGTTCCCAGGCCAGGCAAGAAAGGCTATTCCGAACAGCAATCCACAGTGTCAATTTGCCATAACTAACAAGGAGAAACGACATTCAGAATTCTCAGGATTCAAATATTTCCCACAAGGAACTGTGAATGCTCAAAGGACATTATAGGCAAAAAGGAGTTGAGCAATTCCGATAAAGGTTACAGGCCGCACGCCAAAGCAGTCAAGGCTAGATCTATTGATGAACGAAAGTGAGAAGCAGGTAATTACAGCATGCACCTCAGGACCAGAACTCAACGTGCAGCACCTTCTCACACATAATGAAGAAGGGATTGCATGAATAAGCACCACCAGGAGCAGAATCTTTTCGGTCAATGCCTTTGGCAGAACAATTGTCTAAGCAAATAAAAATTTCAAAAGAGAAACATTTCAGAAAGCACTTCCGTAATTCATTAAGTGCCTTTTTTCTATGGGGCATCCAAAAATTTCCAATGTGGCACCACTGAGCTGCACTCCAAGGCGTTCCTATGAGAGAACTCTTAGGTCAAACAAATGCACTCTGAAAGAGCGTAAGTATAAATGAGAAGAACACTGCGAGACTCAGACTCATGTATTGCAGCATGCACCAAGTTAGAATAACATTGATAGCCCATAAAGAGTGCTGCACACATTTGAAAACCTCCCTCCCAAGGAAGATGCCCATTCACAACAAGCCTGAGGCCGTCTACGCTTATTCAGCAAGGCAAACGCGAGAGGAACTGCATTTCCTAGCATAGAGAAACGCCAACGGGTCAAATTTTGAGGATTCAAACAGAAAGCAAGTACTGCTTTTCTACAAGTAAGTGTGCAGCACTCATTTGACTCAGTGTGGTACCATTGACATGCTCATTCCTACATGTGAAGTATCGACATAACGCTCTGCTATGCTCATTCAAGCTGTATCTTGAGAATCCTTTATTACACCGTACACCACAGAAGAATAAAACTACTAGAAAATAAACAAAAATGCAGTAAACATTTGACACAGCGTTTCCCAACCTGATGCACACTCACAACAAGCAAGCGTAGCCTGTCAGCCCTTCTTCTTC
This sequence comes from Cephalopachus bancanus, assembly GCA_027257055.1. Taxonomy (NCBI): domain Eukaryota; kingdom Metazoa; phylum Chordata; class Mammalia; order Primates; family Tarsiidae; genus Cephalopachus; species Cephalopachus bancanus. The sequence goes on along the minus strand of JAPVLO010002196.1, from coordinate 1,274 downwards.
GGGAATGCCATCGGAAGAGCAATTGCTTTGTATAAGAGACGGACACAGAAAATCAAAAACATCTTAGAATTCGATAGGTGAACAAATCACGCTTTCCCTAAAATAACAGTGAATCGGTCATTTCACTCAGTGTGGCACCATGGAGTTTTGCGTTTTGTATACAGGAAATGCTGAATACAGCTATGCTAGGCGTATGCACTCAATGTCCTATAATATACGTTGAAAAGCGGTGAGAATCAGGTATCACACAAAAGACAAAGCCAGTATAATATTTATTGCCCCACTCAGTGACGTGCAGCTTTGAGGCATGTCTCCCATGGAAGACTCTTGTTTTTCGGAAAGAAAACAAATGTTCTCAGGCCTTGTTGGCAAACGAACCCGCAGAGCCATTGTATTCAGTATTACACTCCCGTGTAAAAGGAGAAAACTTTTCAGCATTTTGCGGTGAATGAAGCATGCTTTGCTACCCATGGTTGTGGAGACCTGGATCCAGTCAGTTTCAGCCCATGAAGTTGCACTCTGGTCACCTAATGCTCCCTGGCTAGTAGAGTATATATACAGGGAAGCTCTTAGAATCAGGGATGACAGCATGCACAAAGCCAGTATATACAGACTGCCAATGAAGAGCAGTGCAGTGCACGCTTCAATAGCGTGTCCCCAGGTAGACCCGGCTTCACCACCAGTTAAACATAGGCTCTCCGTGCCTACTCCTCAATGAAAACGGCACAGCCTTGGCGGTCCTTATTAGGTTGAAATGCAATAGGGATAAACAATTGAGAATTCTCCGCATCAGCAAGTAGTGCTCTCTCCTGCTCGTAACTGTGGAGCACTTATGTCACTCATTGGGGCACTATGTATTGCAGATTTGTATACGTGAAACACGGACGTTTCACTCTCGTAAGCAAAGGCCCCCATGGAAAGGAACACAAATCAAGGGGAAAGAGTGAGAATGAGGTATTCCAGCAGGCAGCAATGTAGAATCATAGTCACAGCAAAGAGATAGCACTGCAGCACACATTTGGCACAGACTTAACCAAGGACGTTGCCTGTGCACTACAGGCCTCAGAAAGGCTATTCCGAACAGCAATCCACAGTGTCATTGCTTTCCCATAACAGGAGAAGATATGAAAAAGAACAATTCAGAATTCTCCCGGATCACACACAATGCTTTCCCAAAGGAACTGTGAATGGCTCAGATCCCACCTTGAGGCACAGGGAGTTGAGCAATCCTGAATGTGAAGGTTGACAGGCCGCACGCCAAAGCAGTCACCCCG
>JAPVLO010002195.1:0-40400 GCA_027257055.1 Cephalopachus bancanus | reverse complement strand
CTGGACTGAAGTGTTATCTTTGGAATCTTTCCTTCAAAAAGTGGGACTTCCCGGTGTATGTGATGCATCTGGAATCTCCAAGCCCCTGAATCAGAGACCAGGGAAGCATCAGGGTCCCGTCTCTCCCCACCCTTCCCATGTGGCTCCCATGGGCACTTACAACCCCGAGCTGGCCCTGGGCGCTGGCTTCTCCTACAAACAACAAGCAGAAGCTCAAGGCTAGATTTCTGCAGAGACATGGCCACTGGGCTTCCAGCCTCTGCAGACAAGCATGGGCTCCTCCCTCTAGCCCCCTCCACCCACCCACCCCATGAGGGCTGCGAGGTTGGTTTGAACAGAAGACTCCTGTAGGTCTAGGACGGGCTGAAAGTTTTCAAAGCTCACACCTAGTCTGGAAGGAGGCAAACAGAGTTTACAGGGAGACTTCCTCCTCCAGGAAGCTCAATGGAGGACGTGGGCCACAGAAGCATTTCCTTCCAATGCAGCGGAACACAACAGCCCAGTAAAATCGCAGGAGCCACTTGACGAGGCAGGTGTGGGGCTGGCCCTGCCTCCACCACAGGAAATGGGGCCCTTTAACCAAATGATTCTTGTCCTCAAGGGAGGGAAAGAAGAAAGAAAGCTATTATAATGAGGATTTACTTTTTGCTTAATAACTTTACTGAATAAACTATTGGGAGCTTGTAAAGATCAAACCCTTTAAAAGAGACAGGGAGCTCTTCCCCTAAGCGGCCTGAGGTGACTCGCCAGGATGGTCCGCTACTCGCTAGACCCAGAGAACCCCACAAAGTCGTGCAAGTCCCGAGGCTCCAACCTGCGCGTTCACTTCAAGAACACCCGAGAAACTGCGCAGGCCTTCAAGGGCATGCACATACGAAAAGCCACCAGGTACCTGAAAGATGTTACCTTACAGAAACAGTGTGTGCCATTCCGCCGCTACAACGGTGGAGTTGGAAGGTGTGCCCAGGCCAAACAGTGGGGCTGGACACAGGGTCGGTGGCCCAAAAAGAGTGCTGAATTTTTGTTGCACATGCTTAAAAATGCAGAGAGTAATGCTGAGCTTAAGGGCTTAGATGTTGATTCTCTGGTCATTGAGCATATCCAGGTGAACAAAGCCCCTAAGATGTGCCGCCGGACGTACCGGGCTCATGGTCGGATCAACCCTTTACATGAGCTCCCCCTGCCACACTGAGATGATCCTCACTGAAAAGGAGCAGATTGTTCCTAAGCCAGAGGAGGAGGTTGCACAGAAGAAAAGGATATCCCAGAAGAAACTGAAGAAACAAAAACTTATGGCATGGGAATAAATTCGGCATGAAATAAATGCAGATAGAAGTGAAAAGTAAATAAATAAATAAAAATAAAAAATAAAAGAGACAGGGATGAATTTTGGAGAGATGAGTTTTGGTGTCAGTTCCCTGAAGGTTCTGAAAAAGATCCTCACCCCCTCACCCTCCCCAGAGCTGCCCGGTGACAACAGCTTCCCGGAGGAGCCTCCCTTGCCTCCCACACACGTAGCTGGAGGTCCAGGGAACTAGAAAGGTGGGCCAGAATCTGACCTTCTCACAGAGGATGGACCCGGAGGCACTGACTCAGGGCTGGTGTTCAAACATGGCTCAGAATCTCCCTTCCCGAGCTCAGCTCTGAGGCTGTCTCTGTCCCTCACACCTCCTTCCTCCTTGGCGCTGGGAAAGCCCTTATCCTCTGTGGAGCCAGCATTGGCCACCAGCCCACCCGGAGGCCCTGCTGCCACTGCCACTCCCCAGCGCTGCCTGGCCAGAACCCACGTTCTCCGCTGAGCTTCCTGGAGGAAGAAGGTTCCCTGTGAACTCTGTTTGCCTCCTTCCAGAATAGGCTGGGTCAGGTGGAGAATGAAGGGCCAGGTCAATCCACGGCCCAGTAGGAGATGTTTGGATCAAGGCCAAAGCTGCAATGTGCCTTACAGAGAACATCAGCAGGTTTGATAAGCTCCATTCAGACATGAGTTATGGTGCAGATGGTTGCGTATTCAATGCTAATGAACCAACAATAGATAGTAAAGAAGGCATTTTTCTTTATTTCTTTATTTCTTTATTTATTGAGTTGGAGTCTCACTCTGTTGCCCAGACTGGAGTGCAGTGGCATGCTCCCGGCCACCGCAGCCTCGACCTGCTGGGCTCTGGCGATCCTTCCACCTCAGCCTTCCAAGTAGCCAAACTACAGGCACGGGCTACCATGCCTGGCTAACTGTTGATTTATTGTAGAGCTGAGGTCTCGCCAAGTTGCCTGGGTGGGTCTCGAACCCTCAGGCTCAGGTAATCCACTCACCTCAGCCTCCCATAGTGCTGGGATTACAGACTGAGCCACTGAGCTCGGCCTAGAAGTTGTCTTTAAACAGACACACACGAGGCCAGGCACGATGGCTCATACCTATAATCCCAGCACTTTGGGAGGCTGAGGCGGGAGAATTGCTTGAGCCCAGGAGTTTGAGACCAACCTGAGCAACAGAGCAAGGCCTCATCTCTACAAAAAATTAAAAATGAGCCAGGAATCGTGGCATGCATCTGTAGTCCCAGCTACTCGGGAGGCTGAGGTAAAAGGATTGCCTGAACCGAGGAGGTTGAGATTGCAGTGAGCCATGATTGTGTCACTGCATTCCAGCCTGGGCAACAGAGTGAGACCCTGACTCAAAAACAAAACAAGCAAATAAACAAATAGAAACACACAAAGCAAGGTAATATACTGATGGGTCGTGAGTATCTCCTGGGCCCCATCCCAAAGGCTGTGTCTGCTGCTCCTTCCGTCCACTCCTGGCTGCAGCTGGACCTGAGGGGATGGGATAAACAAAGAATATCTGAGGCAGGGGTGGGGTGTTTCGAGTGTCCGGCTCCAAAGGTATGAGCTAACAAGGCCGTACAGAGTCTGACCTAACCTTCAGGTCTAACATGAGCTGGGCTTTGCAACCCATGAAACTTCTACAGAGCAGCCCCAAGGCTGGAGTCTCCTCCACCTGTGCCCATGACCTTACTAGATGTCCATGCAGAGGGGGCAGTCAGGGGAGGGAGGCTCTGCCTGCAGAAACGTCCCTTTTCTGGCCCCTTCTCATGACTCCTATCCACCCCACCAGCCCTGTCCACTTCCAGGTACCTGCTCCCCTTCCCCATTGAAAACACTGACTTTGGGCCAGGCGCGGTGGCTCAAGCCTGTAATCCCAGCACTTTGGGAGGCCGAGGTGAAGGGAGTGCTGAGCCCTCGGGTTCGAAAACAGAATGGGCAACCTCATCTCTACAGTAAATACATAAATAAATAAACAAACAAATAAATAAAAATTAGCCGGGTGTGGTAGCACGTGCCTGTAGTTCCTACTACTTGGAAGGCTGAGGCGGAAGGATGGGCAGAGCCCAGCAGGTCGACACTGGGTGGCCGTGAGTGTGCCCCTGCACTCCAGCCTGGGCGATGGAGAGGGACTCCAATTCAGAAAAGAAAAAAAAGAAAACACTGACTTTGGCTATCACCCAACCTTGCAGCCGACAGAACACTTCCACCGCCTGCCCAGCACTCCTGTCCTCACTTCCTTCCTAAGACTCCTGGAGGACTCCTCTCAGCCTCAGAACCCCAGGAGGAGCAAAGGGAGCCCCATTCTCTCAGCCTGAGCCCTGAACCCCAAGGGGACTTGCTGGGGTGCACCAGGTGTGACGTGCACCTCTGTGACCCAAGCTGAAGACCAACCCATCGCTCATAACACAGTTTCTACGGAAAAGACAAATTCGCAATCCTGAATCACCAGTCTGCTGCAGGTGGGCATCCAAGATTAGTGGTGATTTGGGTGCTGAGGGGAGGATAGAAGTCACAGCCTGGAACCCATGTGGCTGGGCACCAGCTCACCCGCCCTCCTGACCTGCCACAGCAGCCCTGACCCATGTCCCATGGCTCCCCCACACCTTCCTCACGCCCTGCTAGCTCCTGCAGCCAGCTGCTGCAGACAGCTGTACCCACAGGGCTCTCAGAGTATAGTCCATCCTGCTCTTCTTGGATTCCATATTTACAAATTCACTACTTACAAACATGTATCTGTAACCCCCCAAAGCAGTGTTTGCTGAACTTTAGGGGTCATTCACGGGCATGCACAGAGTGGAGAATTAGAGACACTCAATGCACATGTTCCAGCTGGGATGGACCAAGGCATGCTCAAACTTCTCCAGCTCTCATGCTGTGAACTAGTTTTGTCTGTGCAGTATATTTGGCGCCACATTTTTCACATTTTTGTGCTTTGTGTTGATGATTTTGCTGTTTAAAACGGCCCCAAGAGTAGCGCTAAAGCCTAGCACAAGGAGGCTGTGACGGGCCTTACAGAGACAACATGAGAGTCAGATAAGCTTCATTCAGGTATGAGTTACAGCGCTGTTGGCCATGACTTCAATGTCAACAAATCAACAATACAGTAAAGATGGTGTCTTTAACAGAAATACATAAAACAAGGCAAAATGTTGGTTGTGGCCAGAGGCCGGCAAGAATCCAACCTTGTAATTTCCCCTAGGAGCAAAGGGGCAGTGTTTGCTAACTCAGTGTTCACAGAGATTTTACAAAACATAACTGCCACAAATAGCAAGAATCACCTGCACCAGGGCCCACTTGGATTTAGTGAGTCAGAATTCCCTAGGATTGGGCCCTGTTCACAGCTACTCTGATGCCAGCTGGGAACACTACAGTCCCCACTTGGGAGCCTGTGGGGATCTGGACAGAGTGAGGTTATGTATAACATAATATCGTGCTGTGAGCATGAGACTGACTAGGTATCAGGAATCTGAAGACTGTGTGACCTGAGGCAAGTCATTCAACAAACAAGACCTGAGTCTCCCCAGCCATAACATGAGGATGGCAGCTTTTGCTCTGAGATTCAGACATACCCTGTGGACTGGGAATACAATGGGATGAGGAACTAAAGCATCTTTTGAGAAATAACTCATCCTAAGAGAAAAGGTAGGTGGTCTTGGTCCAAGAGTGATGAGCACATTTCTGGGGTGAGCCAGGAGGACGGACAGCTTGGAGGACCACTTGGTGTTGGTCACTCAAGTCAGCCTCTAACCTGGCCCTTGAAGGCTTGAGTCTAAGGACACTACAGGGAAGGCTGCGTGTCCAAGAATCTTGGTGAGAACCAAGGAGCATAAGGCCACACAGAGCTGAAACACATGTGGCTCAGGGCAGAAACAGACATCTCCTCTCCAAGGAGAGCACCATGCACCACAGCTGTCTAGCAACTCTGGTGGTGGGGGTTGCATCTTCATGGATGACAATCTTCCCGTAATGTGGCACCTTCTTGAGCTTTGAGGGCATGGAGGCAGCTGCTGCAGAGGTCACCTCAGACAGCTGGAGATGGGTAGGTCAGGGGTGGTTCCCAAACTCAAGTAGCCTCCTCCTGGGACAAGACCAAAGCGGAAGCCCAGAGGCTTTGCTCAGGGCCTGAGGCAAGTGTGAAGCTGGAGAAAGATGGCTAGTTCCTGTTCTTGTGACTTGTTTTTGTATTTCTTGTTTTTTTGTTGTTGTTGGTTTTTTTGAGTTGGAGTCTCACTCTGTCACCCAGACTGGAGTGCCGTGGCACGCTCCCGGCCACTGCAGCCTCGACCTGCTGGGCTCCGGCGATCCTTCCACCTCAGCCTTCCAAGTAGCTGGAACTACAGGCACGCGCTACCACGCCCAGCTAATTTTTTTGATTTATTGTAGAGATGAGGTCTCGCCAAGTTGCCTGGGCAGGTCTCGAACCCTCAGGCTCAAGCAATCCACTCACCTCAGCCTCCCAAAGTGCTGAGATTACAGGCTGAGCCACCGAGCCCAGCTGTGACTTGTTTTTGAATGTTGATTTTGAAAACTAAGACTTTACTGAAGTCACTTATCAGGTCTAGGAGTCTTTTGGTGAATCTTGAAGGTTTTTTAGATACAAAATCATATTGTCTGCGAAGAGAGATGATGCTACTTCCTCGTTTCTTGGATTTTTTTATTTCTTTCTTTTGTTTGACTGCTCTGGCAAGGACTTCCAGTACTGTGTTAACTGGAAGTGGTCGTGTGACCGTTTTTGACCCCAGACTTGTAGGACTGGGAACATGGAGTCAGAATTGGCTGAGCTGGTAGCTGTCAAAGGGTTTTGAAATGCGCGGAAACAGCCAGATGAACATAAGGGCATCTTACACCTGTCCTTTCAGACACAGTCCTGGCAGAACAAACAGAAGTGGGAACAGGCTGTGAGCTCCCACTGGCGCGCCTGGGTCCTCATGCCTCCCTCCATGAACCGGACCCAGCTGGGATCTATGGGGCAGACCACTGCAGAGCACTGACAGTGAGCCTGGGCCTGATGGAAGAGGTGTGCCCAAGGCATCATGATTCTCTCAGAAGCCTGTTATGTATACTACGCCAGTCATTGTTTACCCGCCCAGCATGCCTTTCTGTCAACCGAGCTATATTTTGCACAATGTTTCTTTGTTTGCTTTGGGTTGAGAAACTGTATTTTTTCTTATTCATAAAGCCAATATGAAATAGCTCAAGTGTCTGTCAACAGATGAATGAATAAAGAAAATGTGGCACCCACATACAATGGAATATTAATTCAGCCTTTAAAAAAAAGGAGATCCTGCCAATTGAGGCAACTTGATGGACCTAGAGAATATTATCCTGAGTGAAATAAGTCAGACACAGAAGGACAAATACTGCTATGATTCCACGCAAATTGTGTATCTAAATAGTTAAACTCATAGAAACAGAGACTAGAATGAGGTTTGCCTGGGGCTGGGGGAAGGGGAAATGGAGAAATGTTGTTTAATGGGTTTAGAGTTTCTGTTATGCAAGATGAACAAATTCTAGAGATCTGCTGTACAACATAGTACCTATGGGTAACAATACATAATTGTGTCCTTTAAAATATGTAAGTTAGCCAGGCTCGGTGGCTCAGCCTGTAATCCCGTGCCTTTGGGAGGCTGAGGTGAGTGGATTGCCTGAGCCCATAGGTTCGAGATCCACCTGGGCAACTTGGCAAGACCTCATCTCTACAATCAATCAAAAATTATCCGAGTGTGGTAGCACGCACCTGTAGTTCCAGCTACTTGGAAGGCTGAGGCGGAAGGATCGCCGGAGCCCAGCAGGTCGAGGCTGTGGTGACCGGGAGTGTGCCACTGCACTCCAGTCTGGGTGACAGAGTGAGACTCCAACTCAAAAAAATAAATACATAAAAATAAAATATGTTAAGAAACCAGGTAAAATGGTTCACACCTGTAATCCCAGCACTTGGTGAATCTGAGCTGAAAGGATTGCCTGAGCCCAGAGGTTCAAGACCAGCCTAAGCAACTTGGCGAAACCTTGTCTCCACAATAAAAAAAAAAACATTTTAAAACATTAGCCAGGCATGGTGGCACACGCCTGTTGTTCCAGCTACTTGGAAGACTGAAGTGGAAGGATCACCTGAGCCCAGCAGGTCCTGGCTGCAGTGGCCATGAGTATGCCACTGCACTCCAGCCTGGATGACAGAGTGGGATTCCAATTCAAAAAATTAAAAAATAATAAAATAAATGTTAAAAATATAGATCTCATGTTAAGTGTTCTTGCCACTAAAACAACAACAAAAACAAAAACAATGGCTCATGCCTGTAATCCCAGCACTTTGGGAGGCTGAGGCATGAGGACTGCTTGAGCCTGGGAGTTCAAGACCGGCCTAGGCAACATAGCGAGAACTTATCTCTACAAAAAATAAAAGACTGTGAACTGAATAGAGCTGTTGCTATGGGAAGGAACCGGGTGAAGAAGAACTGTGGAAACCACTTTCAAGAACAGTAAGCAAACAGGAGGGAGCAGGGCTTCCCTCCAGCTTTCCGGTATCCTTTCAGCACCTCCTACTGGCCAAGTCTGACAGGGAGCAGCGGGCAAAGCCCAAGGTGATTTGCCAAGTCCCAGCCCCAGCATCACAGAACAGAGAAGAAAGACTAGTTAGTGTATCCAGGAGCTGGAGCCATAAAACCTATACACACACACACACACACACACACACACACACACACACACACACACACCTGTGCACACACACCTGTGCACACACACACAAACCTGCATTTGCACACCTGTGCACCGAGGTATATACCCACTCCTGGACCACAGGCGCAGACTGGATGATGGGTCCTGCCCCCTGAGTGTCACAACAAAGTCACCAAACCTCAAGGCCCTGACTGCAGGGACTTTTCTGATTCTGACAGCCAGTCCCAAACATCACCTGTCATCGCCCCGTCTCCAAACATCCAAACTGGTTTGAGTCATTTCTGTGACAAAGAAGCTCTCCATCTCTAAGGAACACCTGGGCATTTGGGGGAAAACATCAGCAGTGGCCCCTACTGTCCTGGAGCAGATACCCGCAGAGATTCCGAGAAAAGCAAGCTCTGCACGCAACAGACCAGTGTGACGTGAACACAACCGAGCTCACTTACCCATAGGAGGTACAGGTTCAAAACATTCTTCTGGCCAGTTTGGTCTAATTAAGTCCCTCCTCCGCCCTGTTGTTTTCCATCACTGTGTTTTGTAGCTTTCTACATGTTTCACAGGTGCAATGGTATTTTTTTCATGACTTGTTGATAGCTTATCTTCTCCTCTAGACAGCTGACATATGAGGACAGGCCTCCACCCCTGCAGACCTGAGGCCTGACACATGGTAAGGCTCAAGTGTTTGTCAAATGAATCCATTAAAAAATAGAAAATGGTTCTAGGGGAACTGAGACCAATGGAAAGGCGATGGATTCGCGGATTGGGGAGTGTATGTGGCAAAACAGACTAAAGAATGTTATGGAAGACAGTTGCTTTCCTCTCCCTCAAGCCATCTCCAGATTGAGAGAGAGCAGGCAAGAAGCCATCTGTGGCATTTCTGCCATGCCTGTGGCCCTATACAGCCCTGTACACCCATGGGGATTAGGGCCCAAACCCAGGCTTCTTCCCTCATCATAACTTTACCTCCTGCCCCTTGGGAGGCACAGGGCTCATCGACTGTTAGAGGGGCTGGGACCCCCTAGATTCAAAGGTGACTCCGCATCACAAGCACCTGGGGAACATTTAAAAACACCCATTTCTGGACCCTACCACTAGTTTCTGATTCTTTTCAGTCCACTGTTCAGTGAGGCATGGTGAACGACCGGAAACATGAATTCAAGTTCTGACTCTGCCACACGCTGTGCAATCTTGGGAAAGTTACTTGATCTCTTTGTGCCTTGATTTCTGTAAAACGGCAATCATAGCAATATCAACCTCCTAGGCGTGTTATGAGGATCAAAGTCAACAATGTATGTAAAGTGTTTGTGCAATTGCCTGGCTCAGATTAAATGCTGAATAAATGTAGCTATTGTAATTATTATCTCACCACTACTCAGCGGCTGAAGAGGGGCTAGCATCCAGGCCTCCTGATCCTGGATCCAGTGTTCTTTCAATGTGCACACAGCCTTCCCTCTGAGGGCCGACTCAGCGCTCAACAAAGCGAACATATGGTTGCTGCCCCTGGGACCCTTTAATCAGACCGTATGGGGTGGAGAACTGCCTCTGGGAATGAAAAGCGAATCTGACCCTGGGGAACAGAAAGCTGGAGAACAGGGAGTTTGGCAGTGAAGCTTTCAGGTCCTTTGGGAAGCCATTTGGCTGCTCCTGTTAGCATTTCATTATGGAAATATTGGGAACCAAAAATAGAAGTACTTGAGTGGAGCTTAATCCTCTGGGCTCTACAAAGCAGTTGCTGGAGAGTTCTGCGAATTAACCACCAGGGGGCACCAAAGCTTCCACAAAAAAACTCACCCTTCCTCAGTAAGCTCCTACCCCAGTTTGCCCTGCTCAGGATTCTGTGGCTGGGAGCTCTGTAGATCTCCAGCTCCTGGTCCTAGAAAAGCCACTTTGCTACTCAGTCCACGGCTCTCCTCCCTGGAGACCCTTAAGAGCAGAGGAGATTCCCTCATTTATTGTCCTCAAATCTTCCTCCCATCCCAAACCCAGGACCTAGGGCAGTGATGGACATGGAATAGGCATGAAGTACACATCTGGTTTGTTGATGGATGGATATGTGAAATCAAGCAAAATTAATAAGTGTGGAAAATATCAAAAAATGAAATTTCAATAAATTGAGTTGTACAGATCTAACTGACTTTTAGTAGCCATTCACGGACCGGACAGCGTCAAGTCTACAGAGTAGAAAGGGCTGAGATTTACAGGCAGGAATGACCGAAGAAAGCAGAAACAGGAAATAAGATACAGATTGGTTGTTTCAAGTTACTTTCCTCCTAGAGAATCTTGTTAGCTCAGTGGGCTATGGCTATCATCTCCTGAGTTCTCAGAAGGTCAGATCTTTTTTTGTTTTTTGAGTTAGAGTCTGTTGCCCAGACTGGAGTGCAGTGGCACACTCCCGGCCATTGCAGCCTCGACCTGCCGGGCTCCAGTGATCCTTCTGCCTCAGCCTTCCAAGTAGCTGGAACTATAGGCGCATGCTACCACGCCAGCTAATTTTTGATTTATTGTAGAAACAAAGTCTTGCCAAGTTGCCCGAGCTGGTCTCGCACCCGCGGGCTCAGGCAATCCACTCGCCTCGGCCTCCCAAAGTGCTGGGATTACAGGCTGAGCCACCGAGCCTGGCCAAAGGTCAGATCTTAAAAGTAAACAGCATGGTTTTTGGTTTGGTGACATGGAACCTTAATACGAATGACTCCGTTTTGGTTTGGTCTGTTGGGGCCTATGCAGGAGTTCAGTCCAAATCAATGGCCTCCCATACATTCTATTTAACAGAAGGAAAGTGCTTGAGTCTTGAAGGAATGGTAGAGAGTGGAGTGGCATGAAGCAGAGAGAAGGTGATGACTGACCGTCAAGGTTTGAGTCATTTCTGTGACAAAGAAGCTTAGCTCTGGCTAAGCGAGAACGGGAAGGAAGTGAGAGGGCTCAGGCTGGAAGGCAACACATGTACTTTGAGGTTCCTGAGTAGTAAGAGATTCCTTAATGCTGAGGTCAAATCCAAAAATATGTAGGACATTAGCCAAAGGAGCACCCAGCCATTGCTCACTTGGCCTCCGCGTGGGCATCACTGGTCCCCACAGCCATTGCTACTCTCATGCCTTCAGGGTGGTTTGCAGCTGCCAGTGGCAGGCTCTGAGCTCCCACAGGTGAACCTGGGTCCCACTGCCTCCCTTTGGGTGGGGCCTGAGCCTATACCACACATCCTCAGTCCAAGAGAATCTCTGTCAAACAACAGCATGTCTTGTTCACCACAAAATTCAGTGAAGACAAGAGCACGATAAATACTTGCTGACTAAAGGATTAAACTATGTGTTTTTAAAAAAGAAAAAAAAAATAGAGTCTTCCTCCACAGGACCTCAAGCTACCTTCCCTGTCTTGGATTTTAGTATCTCCGCCATGAGTCCAGCATGCTACATTCTAACTCCAGCTGGGGAGGGGCTTTCCTAGAAGATTCGATCTTCAGACCCTAGTGTAACAGGGCAGAATGGTTAAGAGCAGGGGATGAAAGTGAGACGGGCCTTGGGACTCCAGCTCCAGCGCCTCTTAGTTGTCAGTTTCCCTAATAAGTTACTTATTCTTCCTAGGATGCACTCAATCCTCTGCAAAATGTTAGTACTTCCTCAAACGAAGCAGCAAACACAGAGTGCCAGCCTGTGGGTCATCACCATCAACAGCACACTGGACTCTAAAGAGAGGCACATGGGACCCTCAGCAACGCTCACAGGGTTAGCAGCAGCCGAGGCAGGAAGCCGGCTTTAGCTGGGAGGGGCAGGGACAGTGTGGGCTTCCTGTGTGGAGGTAACACAGCCAAGAGGACACTGCAAACTCAGTATTCCAGAAGGTCGGGGAATGATGGGGAGCAAGTGCCTCACTCACAAATAGAGAGAAGACAGCCCACTTGGCGTCTCAGCTGCCGGGCGTTCCCTCTCTCAGGATCTCCTAGAGCCTGGCTTCCTGTCAAGTCTGCAGCCAGCGCTGGCTTTACCCTTCGACAGTGCTTCCTGGGCCTTTTCTTCCAGCATCCCAGCAGCCCGTGTCCCGATTTCCACACCCCAAGGTCTCAGCCTGTGGGAGCCCCTTGCCCTCTAATCATCCTAGAGAGGAGGCAGCAGTGACAAGAGCTGGGCCTTGGGCAGCACCTAGACTAAGCCCTGCGAGGAGGAGGAGCTGGCAAGAACCAGACCGTGTGCCTGGCTGGAGAGCAGGGAGAGCCCAGAGGCAGGGAGGCTGAAGACCTGGGCAGAGACCCAAATTGTCGGGTGAGGGCTTGGACAAGCTCAGCATGGCAAGTACACCTGGGTACACCTGATACTAGATCCTGGCAACAAGACGGAGTGTCCTGCTGGTGGCTTCTGAAGTCTTCTGATTACTCAGATAAGATGGGACAGCCAGAGAGGTCCTTGGTGACCCCACAGGGAGGGGATGGGGCAACAACCCAGGGACTGACAGGGATGTCCATGCACTTTGTCTGGCCAGATGGGGCAGCTCCTCTGGCCCGCTTTTCCTCTCTGGACTTCAGAGCGGGTGGTCTCCAGGAAGCCGCCAGACAAGGAGAGGCAGCTCAGTGGTGCCCTGGCCAGCCAAGGCCAGAGAGTTACCAGTGCAGGCAGTATTTGTTTTCCTCCCAGACGCGAGGCTGTCCCAGGCCGCCCACCCTGGTTGCCATTTGCTGTGGTGGTTGCCAAGGGAACCACTTACTATTTTTATGCATTCTCCAGAGGATGAGGCTGCAAAAAACACTCAGGCGAGGTTAGTCCAGGAGTGGTCCTGGAAGCAATGCCCAGGCGGGCTCTGCTGGGGTCTTGGCTGGAGGCTGGGGAGCTGCTCTGATGCTCCAGGATGGGGAACCAAGACTCACTCATCTCCCTGAGGAAGGAGTGAAAGAGGCCCACAAGGAAGGGGTGTGTCCTGGGTGGGGGCACCAAGCCATTCACTCCTCTATTCATTCACCAGTCATTCATGTGCTCATCCATTCATGTATCAAACAATGAAGGTGCTGGCTTGTTCTAGGTGGTGGGGACACAGCTGTGAATGGGGCAGGTGCATCCCATCCTGATGACGAGGCAGACAAATAGAATGCAATTACAGTGCTCTGGGCACGGTGGCTCACGCCTGTAATCCCAACACTTTGGGAGGCACTAGGGAGAAGGCACCCAGGGGAGTTGGAAAGTTGAGCAGAGACCCAAACCCCCAGGTGATTTGGGGTAGACCCAGCCACACCTGCTGTTAGGCCTCTGGCAGCAAAACTGCAGTCCTGGCAAAGCCCTCAGGACAGAGGAGCATTTCCCCCATTGCTCTTGGACTCTGGGGAATTCTGTAGGGCATCTAGGAAACCTAGGCGGCCTCTAGGAGACTCCAAGGCTGTATGTGGGAGATGTCCACTGGGGGGAGCTGGGTGAATGCGCTCAGTTCAGGTCGTGTCCAGGGTTGGGAAGGGAGAGGGCACTGTACCTGCTCATCTGACCTCCTCCAAACTCCCGCCTGTTGCCAAGACCCTGGACGCGTGCCTAGGTGCTCACTGTTCACCTTTGTCCATGCACTTGCTGGGAAGTCCAAGATGTCCATCAGTCCAGGAGGTAAACGGTGGAATGCAGCAGAAGGGGCGAAACAAAGAGAAACTGAGCACCCACCAGGTGTCAGGAGACTGCTGGGCATGCGACATACACGACTGCTCCTGATTCTAGCACCCATCCTGTGAAATGAATACGTTTGCCCTTATTTTAAGGCCAGGAAACTCAGAGAAGCCAAATAACTTCCCCAGGATCATACAGTAGTAAATGATGAAACTAGGATTTGAACACAGGTCAGTCTGACTCCAAAACCTCTCTCTCCACAAGGCAAACGTGACTTACTGCATACCTGCCGCTTGGTCTAAGCACTGCAGATCTTCTGTGAGTATCAGAGGAGAAGATGGAGGAGGAAACCGGGGCAGACTGTTTTCCCAAAATTGCCCTGTGCCCCCTGACCTTGGGCAGGACCTTGTGGCAAGCAGAAGTGATGCTGCCTCACTTCAGAGGCCAAGTCATAAAAGGAGGGACAGCTCGGTCACCACACCGTGAGAAGTTACCCATGGAGATAAATGGTGCTCCCGGCCCGCAGCCAGCATCACCCACCAGAAATGTGAGCCAATCCCCCTCGTTCCAGCTGGGATTCCAGACATCAGGGATGGACGAGTTGTCCCCACTGCGCCCTCTCAGAGCTGCTGGCACACAAAATCTCTAAGCACAATAAATGGCGGTTTCACACTACGTTCTGGGGACAATTGTTTACACAGCTATCGTGACTGGAATGAGAATCTGTCAACTGTAAAGCACTATATACACATGCAAGATGTTATCTGTAAACCTAAGTTTGCTGTAACAGGATTGTGCTGGTATCTGAGGAAACAGATTGAGTATTAGTGTGAGTACTCCCCAAAAGCAGAAAGTTGGAGAGGGGTTTGTGTGCAGGAAGACACACTTGGGAAGTGATCTGTGGGACCAGGCATAGGTGACAGGGAAGAATGAATCTGGGAGGGAGACCTGGCCAGTACACGGGTGTGTTATGGAGCTGACACCGCTGTGTATGTGTCCCTCTGAGGAACCTGCAGAATGAGCCTCAGTGCTACAGGGAGAATTTGTCTATCCAGGCCCCTACTGACTGCAGGTTGCCTCCAGGGGATGTGAATTCCCTGCCCTTACCTGTTTGAAAATGCCCCAAAAGAGCTTGAGCAGCTTTGCCAGGCAGAGGAGCCCAGGAAAGAAAGCTGAATTAGCACTGAGAGATGACACTGGGCTGACAGGCTGTGAAATGGAGCATAAAAGATGACCAACACAACACAGTACTAAATAACCCCCCAGGCAATAATTCCATTTGACTGGTCCTGGACAGAGGTCTGTAGGGCTAGCTTCTGCCTGGGAGGTCACTTGCCCCACCAACCGCGAGGCAGCCTGTGGAGTTCCAGGTCTGCTTGAGTAAGGCCTTCGGTGCTGGAAGCTGCCAATGTTGCAGGGGCCAACTGAATTCTCCGGGTCCTACAGGTGATCTCTGGACACCACGGGGATTCTGGGGAGGTCCTGGAGACAGGGCATTCATTGTCTCCCGGGCACTGGGCTCTGGGCCCTGGGCCTGGGTTCCCAGCTTCAGCCCCTCACAGGAGCATCTCAGGAGGTTGACGTGCCAGCAGACCGTGCTTTTTAGAGACTGGGACTTGAAAAGCAGCCTCGTGAAGGAAGCCAGTGTAGAGAGTATTTGCTTTGTTCAGACCCTTAGGATATAATGAGGAAACACCCTGGTGCAGATGCCTGAAGGTGTGAGGTATGAGTGTAGACGTCTTCGGGCCACTATAAGGCTGGGGCCTGGGCCAGACGGCCACACAGCCCACACCTCTAGGGCCCTGGACTGCTGGTTAGGCCTCTCTGCTCTGCTCTTCTTTGGAACAGTCAACTCTGTCGCTTACCCTTTGGGGCATCCAATACTTAGTGGTCATATTTAAATGGCTTTTCAGTCGGGTTCTGTGCATTTTAGCAGCATCCTGGCCTCTAAATGCCAGTGGCACCCTGCGGTTGTGACAATCAAAAATGAAAACTAGCGGCATTGCCCATGCCCTCTAGAGCAGCAGTCCCCAACCTCTTCAGCATCAGGGACCGGTTTGGGGAAGATCATTTTTCCACAGATGGGAGGTAGGGGGTGGAATCATCAGGCATTGGGTTCTCACAAGGAGTGTGCAACCTAGATCTTTTACATGTGCAGTTTACAATAGGGTTCACATTCCTATCAGAATCTAATGCTACTGCAGATCTGACAGAAGGCAGAACTCCATTTGCCCGTTGCTCACCTCTTGCCATGTGGCCCAGTTCCTAACAGGCCACGAACTGGTACTACTTCATGGCCAGGGGTTGAGGACTACTGCCCTAGGGGAAACCCCACTCCACAGGATTTCCTCTTAAAAACTGACTTCAGTCCAGTGTAAGGAGTATGCTTCACCATTTCTGGAGTGACCTCCGGCCAGGGTCTACCCACACTGCAACCCAGCCGGTCTCACCACCTTCCAGCTGCACACAGGGATGAAGCCAGGCCACATTCTCATCCCCTCCGGGGTTCCTAGCTCCTTTTTTCATCGTCCACCCACCCCATCCACCCGCATCACTCTCTACTCCTGCCACATTGCTTGGTGCCCCTGCTGCCTGACCCCTTCAGGGAAGAGGAGACGAACAGCAGGGCTGTGGCAGGGCACCCACTTATAAGGGATGCTGAGGAGGCTCTGAGGAGATAGCCCTGTGGAAAAGTTCGCCTTTTATAAAACAGGAAGTTGATTTTTGTTCTGATTATAAAGTTAACATTATCACAGTAGAAATCTGCAAGTAAAAAAAAGTATAAGAAGAAATAAAGGTCACTCATAATGCCATTGCCCAGACAGCCAACACTGACATCTAGGAGACCTCCCATTTCAGCTATTATTGTCACCTGGCTGGGTGTGGGCAGGAATCCCCAGGTACACAGAACACTTGACCAAAGACAATGAAAAGTATTCACTCTTCCAGGGTAAGTATCTATTTTATTCGGATCTAGGCAATTCTGAGGCTTTGGGTAGTCGATTTTGCAGGAAATCTGGTGCCTGCATGTCTTCCTGTCTCACCCTTTCAAGAGCCTGCTCCTGTAAATGGAGCCTCAGAACTCGTCCTTGATGTCAAAATGGGGTTGGTCTTCAGGCTTGAAGTCCAGGTTGGGGCTACCGTCCTTGTTGAGAATTCTCCGGGCTGTGTAGCCAACGATGGGGTATTTGGCTTTGTACACTTTGGTGAAGACATCATCTAGGGACTCCAGCTCCTTGGCCGAGAGACCCGTCTTGGGGAGAAAGTCCAAGAAACACAGGAGAAGGGGGTAAATGAGTCATGTGTGGCACTGGCCTTTCTCCATCCCTGCCCTTCCCTTCCCATACCTCGATAGCCCTAATGCAAGAGAGATGTGTGGGTTACATGTATGGGCTATATGTTACCCGTCACTGGATGAAATTATCAAGCTTAGTTTTGTTTCCTCTTTGGGGGTCTGTCTCTACCCCTTCCAGTCTCCCAGATTCCCCGCAGGTAGGAGGTTTATCTGTCTTGCTCACTGATGTATCCCCAGCACTGGGGACACCGTAATGTAGGTGCCCAGTGATATGTGCTGGATAAACAAATGATTAGCCGGGCTCGGTGGCTCAGCCTGTAATCCCGTGCCTTGGGAGGCTGAGGTGAGTGAATTGCCTGAGCCCGTGGGTTCGAGCCCCTCCTGGGCAACTTGGCGAGACTTCATCTCTACAATAAATCAAAAAATTAGCCGGGTGTGGTACCGCAAGCCTGTAGTTCCAGCTACTTGGAAGGCTGAGGCGGAAGGATCGCCAGAGCCCAGCAGGTCGAGGCTGCAGTGGCCGGGAGCGGCCACTGCACTCCAGTCTGGGCGACAGAGTGAGACTCCAAATCAAAAAACAACAACAACAACAACAACAACAAATGATCAGATCCTTGGGACATGTTGACTGAATTTTATGTGTGAAGTGAAACAGGCTCTGCCCATTTTGCTCCCCTTCTCTAGAGAATCCCCATAACCAGTCAATCCTGTCCCTGACAAGCAAATAGCCCTAGGCTCCAGAGATCCAGTGTGACAACACTGACAAGGCAAAGACAAGCCAGACCTGTGGCCTGGCAGCCATGAGTCCTCTCCCTGCTGTTGGCCAAGCCCAGAGTGCCCAGGCCTGCTTTTCTTAGTAAAAAAGTTGCAAAATAAAAAAGCCAGGCCTGCTTTGCCAAGTACACAAAGGCAGGGGCAAGCTGCCTCCCTGATGGCCCCCAGAAGCTGGTGAAAACAGAGGGGACCTCTCTTTTTTCTGTGTGACACAGGGACTTGAGCTTGGCTGCATGACTCTTGGACTGTGGCACTCTAAGTTAGTGAGGCTGTAGGGACAAGAGGGCAGTGGGAACCCAAAATGCATACCATTTTATCTCACTTGCTGCACCTTCCATCTTAGGGGTGCTCAACCATCCCTTCCCTCTCCATCAAACCCTAGTAGTCTAGCCAGGGAGAAGACAAGGCCAGTTCCCCACCCCATTACAGACAATCACTGAGTTGGATCCTAAGTTTACAAGAGTTTGGACTTGACTCTAGATAATATGGAGCCATGGAAGATTTCTGAGTGGGAGTGGCACAGTAAGATAATCTATTTCAAAAAAATGGTTGGCCACCACACCAAGTGGACTGGAGGGTAAATAGGCTAGTTAGGAAGCTTTGTTATTACCCAGAAGTTTTTTAAAAAAAAAAGAAAGAAAGGAAAGAAAAGAAAAAGCCATGGCCAAGGGGGTGGGACGTTTTGACAAAGGCTCATAATGTGGCTCACAGTGTCATGGGTGAGGTCTGCAGGATCCAGGGACATCTTGGCCACTCCTCGAGTGGCGTCTTTCCCAGTCAAGGCATTGTAGGGGGCTCCTCGTCCATAAAGCTCTGCAGTGGAAAGGAAGGAAGAGGGCATGAGTATGGTATACATGAAGGGCAGCCAGGAGCCTGCACACAGGGTATGGGGGTCCCAAGGCTTCACTCAGTCCCAAAAGAGGCTGCAGGCCTGAGGAGGGGCAAAGCAGTGACGACATCAAGTCCAATAAGCCACCCCCAGCCATCAGGTTGGATTCCACTAATCCAAAATATGGAATAAGTCACACATGCAGGCTAAGAGGTGGTTTTTAGAAAATACAGAATGAAAATTGTCTCTTAGAAATATTAAAAATGCAAACAAGGAAAAGCCTCAGTCTTCTTAAATGTTGGTGAAAACCAAGTCTATTTTCATTCAGCAGTGTTTAGTAACAAATAAAAGATGAACCGTTACCAAACTACCTCTGTTATATCATTTATAGATACAATTAGGAAAACCATTAAATGGCATTAAAATTTTCTATAATGCCAACTTTTTACTAAGAAACTCTTCTCTCACTGCTCTAACTAGGTTAAATCATCAAGTATGAATTTTATTCTACAGGCAATGAGACATGGAAGGCTTACGAGTAGGGGCGTGGGATTGTTAGGAGGGAAAAAAAAGTGTTTAAGTAAAACACTGACAAAGATGAACTCAATTCAGTCATTTAAAATGGAAGGAAAAGGACCTGCCCAACATTCACTCCCTCTTCTCACAACTCCAACTGCCCACCCTGTCTTCTGAGTTCCCTGGAAATAAATATCGAAAATGCCAAGTCACTTACCCTTTCCGGAAGTGACATCAAACACCACTCCCTTTACTGCCAAGTAAATGGGCTTATTGTCCTAGAAAGCAGAGAAGAGGTTGTGAGGAGGATGGGAAGAGCCCAGCTCTACCAGTCCTGACCTGTGCAGACAGCAGTGTGTAAGGTCACAAGCAGCCTTCCAAAAACCAGGTTCTCTGAGCTTGCCACCTGCCTGGGCAGCGTCTTGCCCACACAAAAAAATGGAAAACTCATGAAGTCTCATGACAAGGGTAAGGCAATCTTCTCCTTTAAAAAGAAAACCAAGAACTAAGGCAACTTTGTGCAGATAAAAATTCAAAAGCATATTAAATAATGAATTACTTAAATCAGTCCAAATTTCCTTTCATCTTCATGAACGGACATACATGGATGTACATAGTATAAACAATCTATTTTATGTTTGCTTCTTATAGATAACACTAATTTGTATAAACATTTCCACGTATTGAAATAACCAAAATGGCTTTTGCCTAAACAGCTCCACAGGACCCCATCATGTATTAGTAACACTGTGTACCTGTTTGCTTAGCTAGTCTTTTTCTATTCTTGGTACTTGGGTTGTTTGCAATCCTTGGAACTATAAATGGCAACATTATGAATATCTTTCTATAAATTACTTTCTAATTTGGCAACTTATTTCTCTGAGGCCTACTTTAATATATGGAATTCCTGAGCCTAAGTATATGAACAACTTAACTACTTTTTATATTTTACCAGTTTGTCCTTCAAAAACATTAAGCCATTTACAGTGCTAGAAATATGTAAGCAGTGCTGTTGCCCCACAGTCTGACTAGCAATGGGTTTTATACTTTATCCTTGCTAGATCAGTGGGTATAAGATGTGACCTTAGATCCTCCACTAAAAGAGAATAATACAAAAGCAGATGGCATGTGTTTTCAACTTCCACCAAGTTGGGCTCAGCCTGGGACAACAACGGGCACAGTCTCAGGACACCCAGGACAGGACCTTCCTCTTTTGTCTCACCCATGGGGGTTCAGGGACATCAGCCATGTAGCTCCCAAGCCAGCTGAAGACGGGAATCACGGCTGGGTCTACAAGAGCCTCAGCTCCCGAGCAATACTATGTGGCCTTCTCTTTGGGGTGGGCTTTAGGGTCCTTCCCCTTGTGGAGCTTATGGTCAAGTATTTCATGAAACATTTAAGAGTCACAGGAACTGAGGCTCAGGGAAGCTAAATGGCTTGTCCAAGGAAACACACCTCACTGGCACATGACCGCTCACTGACTGCCATGTGAGGATAATCTCACCTAACTCGCAGGAACACTGACAAAAACAGTGTATGTGAGCACCTGCAGGCACAACATCAGGAGCTCAGTAAATGGCTGGTGTTTATTATTCCCTAGGGTGCTTCAGTCCTGAGAACTTCTGTGGACTTTGTAGACACTCACTCCACCCCACACAAGGGTTATTTTATTTTGCTTCATTAATTATTAATTTTATTTTTTATTTTAAAGATATGTGGTACAATTGAGGGTTAGGTATATAGATGTTCATTAACAAGGGTTATTTTGAAGGGCCTGGTTTCACAAGCCAGCAGACCGCATTTTTCTTTGTGATGATTTACTGCCTTCCCTTCACTGTAATTACTTGTCAGCTCTGATTGCTTGTCAAGTGGCATTATGCATTTATATCAATTTTTGAAATATATTACAGTTATAATTTAACCATGGCATTTTGTTGTATTTTCCATTCGGTGGCTGTTTCTTTTATCTTTATTTTCTGTATGCAAAGAGCCATATAAACATATAAACATTCACACACACAAGATATAAAACATGTATCTTATCACTAACACTTTGCATTTCTTCAACAGTTAATTATCTGTCTTCTCCTTAAAGGTGTTGTGAGCCCTGAGAGGAAGTCAATAGTATAGGGGTGGAACAGAATGTTTAGCACCTTTTGAGGCATTACTGCAACACAGATATTCACAAGCCACACAGAGGAACGGCTTTATCAGTCACAAACTGAGTGTGCTGTGTGAGTGAGCTCTGAGCACGTGGAGAAGGACACCCACTGACAGCAGAGCCCACAGGCACGGATCTTCAGGGCCAGTAAATGTCAAGTAAGAAGGCAGGTAGAAGCCTCGGCATGTAAATGCAGACTCAGGAATAGAAACATCCACAGAGACATGATAAAGACATGCTCAGCACCAACTTCACCCCTATCATCCTGCATGGACGATAAGATACATGTTTTATATCTTGTGTATGTGAATGTTATGTTTATATGGCTCTTCGCACACAGAAAATAAAGATCAAAGAAACAGCCACAGAATGGAAAATACAACAAAATGCCATGTGATCTAGGGTTGGATGTATATAAATGGATACATCACTTTTTAACTAATTATGACCACAGCAGGTCATAAATAACAGCAAAAGGGCTGTCTTTTTCTAAGAGACCAAAGGAGGAAACATCATGATGTCATGGTAGTAGCACAAGTTTGTAGGTCAAAGTGGTCTGAATTTGAGCCACCACTTATAAATATAAGTTGTGTTACCTTAGGCAACTTACTTAACCTCTGGGTGCCTCAGCTTTCTCCTCTGTTACAGGAGGATAATAATGGGCTATTGTGAGAATTAAAAAGGTGAGAGATCCTGCGCCTTTAGGAGGCTGAGGTGAGTGGATTGCCTGAGCCTGCGGGTTCCAGACCCGCCTGGTCAGCGAGACATCATCTCTACAATGAATCAAAAAAAATTAGCCGGGCGTGGTAGCGCGTGCCTGTAGTTCCAGCTACTTGGAAGGCTGAGGCGGAAGGATCGCCAGAGCCCAGCAGGTCGAGGCTGTGGTGGCTGGGAGCAGCCACTGCACTCCAGTCTGGGCGACAGAGTGAGATTCCAACTCAAAAAATAAATAAATAAATAAAACAAAAAGATAAAAAGGTGAGAGAGATAAGGCACTGAACAGTTTAGGGCAATAAATGTTTATTTTATCCTCCTCTGGGTTTTGAAAGTTATAAGATCAAAGAGGAATCAGATAACCAAGTGGAAGGAGAGTAGAGATTTTTCCAAAGGGAAAGACAGAGAAAAATGTACTTCACAAGTAGCAGACAGGGACCCTGGAAGTATCTGGAATTAAAACTGGAAGGAGCCTTGAAGATAATGTGTCTAACATCTTCATATTACAGATGAGGAAGTCTAGGCCCAGGGAGGTTACGTGACTGTGCCCAGAGTCACAGAGGAAACGAGAAGAGCAGGTTTGGGAACCTGGAGCCTTGGAACCCAAGGTTTAGTCCACTCTCTTGCCCTGCCCCTCCCAGAGGGCACACTTAGAACGAAAGGGCATTTGCCTCAGACCAGGAGAGGGTAAGAGTCTCCTGGGAAACTCCAAAGACTCAGGCCACCAGGAAATATACAGCAAGTGGGTCAGAGGTACCTAGATAGAAGGAAGTCAGGAGATCTGCCCTGCATAAACAAGACCAGGACCTCTAGCTCTCCTCTGAGTCTTGGGGCTGTCCTCCCACCTGGGCTTCTTCCTTGCAGTAGATCCAGAAGACAGTGTGGTTCTGTGAAAGAAGTACCTGGGACCCCCATGGAGTTTCAATCTGAAACCTGTGCTGGAGACATTATGCAAACCCTTGCATGGGTGCCTGGGCTCTCACCCTGAACCACATGGCAGGATGTGCGACTGGTACAAGTGGGTCTGTCTTGGGTCTCATCCAAGCAGATTATAGTAGAAGGAAGATACTGATAGCTAGATGTTTCAAAAAGACTTGTTATACAGGTCTACAATCCCGTAGCAAAAACTGTTGGGAGTAAGAAGCGTTTGGGGTATTAGAATTTGTCAGATTTTAGAAAGGTGTAATGGGGGACATGAACCTCAACCTCTAGGGAGGTCCAAGGCAACACCCATAATCAAATATACTGATATTTCTCCAGTAAAACAGGAAATTGAATAGCCACACTAACTGGAATAAAGACTAACACTGACTGGTATTAGCTCCAACAAAGTTCTGCCACCAAACGAGTTCAGATCAAGTTGGGTTTTGCTATCAAATGACTTATTAAAAAAAAAATTCTAGTTTTCAGAGCTTCTGAATTTCTGTATTACCTAAAAGAACTGTGATGTCTCTTGTTTGTATCTTTTTTTTTTAAAGAGACAGACAGGGTCTTACTCTGTTGCCCAGGATGGAGTGCAAAGGATGATCATCGCTCATTGCAGACCCGAAATGCTAGGCTCAAGAAATCCTCCTGCCTCAGCCACCTGAGTAGTTAGAACTACAGGTACACACCACCACACCTAGCTAATTTGTTTTTTATTTTTGTAGAGATGGGGTTGCCCAGGCTAGTCTCAAACTCCTGGCCTTAAGCAATCCTTCTGCCTCAGCCTCCCGAGAAGCTGGGATTACATGCAAGAGCCACCGTGTCTGCTCCTGTTTGTATCCTTAATAAGCTAACAAAAATAATAGCAGCTAACATTTATTAAGGATGACTATGCTAAGTCCTATTCCACGTCTATGCAAAACCTCTGCATATCACCATCTCATTCAATCTTCATGAAACAGCCTATACAGATTATAACCGCTATGATGGTTGATTTTATGTGTCAATTTGGACAGGCTACTATACTCAGTTATTCAATCACGTACTCATTTAAAAGTTGCTATAAAGGCGTTTTGTAGAAGTGGTTAACATCTACAATCAGTTGACTTTATATAATGAGATTATTCTGGATAATCTGGGTAAGCATAACCCCATAGTTGAAAGACCTTAAGAATAAAATTGAGAGCCGAGCTCGGTGGCTCAGCCTGTAATCCTGCGCCTTTGGGAGGCTGAGGTAAGTGGATCGCCTGAGCCCGCGGGTTCGAGACCCGCCTGGGCAACTTGGCGAGACCTCATCTCTACAATAAATCAAAAAATTATTAGCCGGGTGTGGTAGCATGCTTGTAGTTCCAGCTACTTGGAAGGCTGAGGCGGAAGGATCGCCGGAGCCCAGCAGGTCGAGGCTGCAGTGGCCAGGAGCAGCCACTGCACTCCAGTCTGGACGACAGTGAGACTCCAACTGAAAAAAAAAAAAAAAGAATAAAATTGAGGTTTCCCTGACAAAGAAAATATTCTACCTATGGAAGACAACATCAGTTCCTGTTAAAGGGTTTCCAGTCTGCCCTTCCTGACAGCCTGCCCTATGTATTTCTAACTTGTCCATCAGTTCTACAATCCTGTAAACCAATCCTTGCAATAAACTTTATCTATATCTATCCATATAGTTGATCCTTGAATATCACAGGTTAGAGCTGCACTGGTCCATTTACATGCAGATTTTCTTCCACCTCTGTCCTCCTCCTCTTCTTCCTCCAACCACTCTATGTGAAGATGAAGACCTTTATGATGGCCCACTTCCACTTAATGAATAGTAAATATATTTTCTCTTCCTTATAATTTTTTTTTTTTGAGCTGAGGTCTCACTCTATCACCCAGGCAGTGGCCAGATCTCAGCTCACCACGGTCTTGACTTCCTAGACTCAGGCGATCCTTCCACCCCAGCCTCCTGAGAAGCTGGGACTACAGGCATGTGCTACCATGTCTGGCTCATTTCTTAGTTTTTTTTGTAGAGATGAGATCTTGTTATGGGCTGGTATGGAACTCCTGGGGTCAAGCAATCCTCCCACCTCAGTCTCCCAAAGTGTTGGGATTACAGGCATGAGCCACCATGCCCAGTTGTTATGACTTTCTTAATAACATTTTCTTTTCACTAGCTTACTTTATTGTAACAAATATAGTATATAATACACATAACATACAAAATATGTGTTAATTGGCTGTTTATGTTCAGTAAGGTTTCCAGTCACAGCAACCTATTAGGAGTTACGTTTGAGAGGAGTCAAAAGTTATACGTGCCTGGGTGCTGTGGGGGCATGCCTGTAGTCCCTATAGTTACTTGGGAGGATGGGGCAGAGGGATTGTTGCAGCCCAGAAGTTTGAGGCTGTAGTGCACCATGATCATGCCTGTGAATAACCACTTCACTCCAGTTCGGGCAACATAGTGAGACCCCCAACTCTAAAAAAATGTTCTGTGTGGATTTTCAACTACATCCCTAACCCTTATGTATTCAGTGATCAACTCTGTGTGTGTGTGTGTGTGTGTGTGTGTGTGTGTGTGTGTGTGTGTGTCTGTGTATCTCCTACTGGTTCTGTTGTCTGGTGGAACCCTGGTTTATTGAAAACAATTGAGACTCAGAAAGGTAACCTGCCCCAAGTCACATGCCACACAGCAGAACAGAGACTCAAAACCAGGTATGATCCAGTATTATACAACCTGTGACACTTCTGAGAGTGAAAGGAGGTGTTATTAATAATTGTCTCTGGTTGGGCACGGTGGCTCAAGCCTGTAATCCCAGCAATTTGGGAGGCCGAGGCGAGAGGATTGTCTGAGTTCAGGGGTTCAAGACTAACCTGGGCAATTTGGTGAGACCTTATCTCTACAATAAATCAAAAAATATAAGCTGGGCACGGTAGCATGTGTCTGTAGTTCCAGCTACTTGGAGGATGAGGCAGAAGGATCACCTGAGCCCAGGAGGTTGAGGCTGCAGTGGCCATGAGTGTGCCACTGCACTCCAGCCTAGGCAACAGAGTGAGACTTTAACTCAAATAATAATAATAATGATTATTATTATCCCTGGTTAACAGGCACAGACCAGAACCATTTAGGGTAAAAACAGCTCCGCACAGTTCTAACCACTGCACTCAACTGCCTCTCTCCTCCCTTACTCTCCTCCTCTCTCTCGCTCCTACTCTCTGCCTATAGACACCTATCAGGCTCCACTTCAAAACAACTGCTTCCTAAACCTGTTTCCATCCCAAGCTCCCCTCTCTCCTTCCCTCGGTTAAATATCAATCTATAACATCAACATTAAAAAACAAACAAACGGGTCTTTTCTCAGAGCTCATTTTGCAGTCCTGGCACTGTTGTGGGGAGCAATTTGAAGTCTCTTGTCCCTTGGAGTTTGTGTCAGGGGTCCCAAAGACCATCCTGACAGTTGGAGAGTCACTAGAAAGAGTCAAAGGACTCAGCATACAGTTGTACTCAAGACAGACGTAAAATCCGGGGAATCCATGTGTAGGATTCCTCATATTCTCTCCTTTCATGAGGGGTCACACGGAGCACACTCTTCCCCCAACAACAAAACACAACCAACTACCTATGCTGTGTTCTGGCCCAGGAAAGCCCACTGGACTCAGCAGCCAAGGTTTCCACTGGGGGCTAGTCATGCTGATACCTTCTGCCTAGCACACACAATGTTCATACACCATCTGTATATACAGCCTAGGTACAGTGAGTTACGCTTATTGGTTAGGGAAAGGCAGGACACTCCAGAAGTCCAGACACTAAACAAGGGCCACCCTTGCAAGCAGGCCTTTCTAAGGAAAGCAGGCCTGCTATGTTGACTCTTTTCTGCATAGAGCCCCCACCTCTGAACTGTCTGGTTCTCTCCACTGTCCCTCAAAAAGGCAACCCGTAACATCCAGTCACATCCCTGTCATGCCTCCCTCTGTGTCCTCATCGACTCTGGGTTCTAACCACGTCTTCACAAATGATGCCCAAATTGGCAACACTGCTTAAGGATCAGGGTTTCTGGTGCCTCCTTGCAATCCTATTCCATCCAAGAATAGTTAACTCAAGAGTTAAGGAGACCAGGCCACTTTTAACAACAACAAAAAAATCGCGTCCCTACCTATTCTACCACTAACAGGTGGCATGCCTCAGTTTCCTCATCGGTAAAAGCAGGAGACTAGTACCTGTCAACTCTGGTACTCTGACGGCTACGGTACTATAATCTTCTCACTAATTCTGTTCCCGCTGCTCCCCATGGCCCGTAGGTGTAGCATCTTGTTTCCACACTACACAGCCATCACACTGGACCCCACCAACACAGACGGACAGGAGGCTGTGAGCTTTCAGGAGGCCTCCAGACTATCAAATGATGTGGGTGTGTGTATGAATGTGTGTATTTGGGCAGGAGAAGCTGGCTCGGCCAGAGCACAGGCACAAAAAGCGTTTGAGGAGACTGCTGCAGTGGCGCCTGGGCTATAGGGGCAGGAAAAGGAAGTGTCACCAGACCTGCCCAAGTCCTAGCTAACCCAAAGAGCAGGCTTCGCTTCTCTCCTTCCCGCCCCCCCGCCACTCCCCCCATGAGTAGGCAGAGTGAGTGTCCTCAGCTGACGCTAACACTAAAAACAAAAGGTCTGTATACAGACCACCAGCGAAAAGGCGGCTCGAGGAAGGGCTCTCCCGGGAAGAGAGAGGGGAAGCTTAGGCTGAGGGTATGCGGACAAAGCAGGGCGCCTCGACTGCTAAGGACTCGCCCTTATCGCTCGGCCATCGGCCCTAGCCGGAGAGAGGAGGCCCAGCAGGCTGCGGCCCGGCGCAGTCCGCATTCCGAGAGGGGGCGCCCGCCGCGGGCTGCGCATCTCCCAGGCCTCACTGGCCGCGGGCGCCCCCCGGGGCCCCGCCTCCTTCATCGCAACCCGACGCGGCCCAGGGTCTTTCGGTCGCGCCGCCCCCGCCTACCTCCTCCCCGCTGTAACGGGCCAGCTCCCTATCGGTGAAGAGCCGCACCGGGGGCCCCCGCTCGGCGGGGCGCGGCGCCTGGCCAGCCTGGGTTGCGGGCAGCTCCGGGGCCAGCGCCAGGACCAGGGCCAGGACCAGGGCCAGCGCTGCCAGCGGCCGAAGCCGCCGGCCCAGCGCCGGGCCCGCCATGGTGAGCGCGCGGCGCAGGGGGAGGGTGGCGGAGCCCCGCCCCCGCGCCCCGGAGCCCCGCCCCGCGCCCCGGAGCCCCGCCCCGGAGCCTGGAGCTCCAGACCTCCCCAAGGACTAGGGTCCCAGGAAACCCGCCTTCCGCACGCTTCCAGTGCCACGCAGCGCACCTGGGTGGACCGAACTACACGGGCCGCGCAGCTGGAAACTTCGGAACTAGGATGATAATCCCGAACTCCTAACTGTGATCTACCGACTGAAATTTAGCAAAGAACGACAGATGTTACAGCAGTTCCTTGATTAGGTACATAGGTTACACAGCCCGACATTCCAGCACCTAGGAAGGTATATTTATAAAGTAAGACCTCAACTCTATTAATTCGCTCTTATTTTTGGCTGATTTTTCCCCCCTTACTAGTTGTGTTTAAACTTCTAGACCCCATAGAGATTTTGCAAGGAACAGGGCACAGCACAAATATGCCCCAAAATGAGAATAGCTAACATTTGTGCAAAACTTCGCTCATACATTTATTCGACACATATTTTTTGAGGGCCTCCATGTACCAGGTCATTGGGGACAGACACATCGCTGAACAAAATAGATCATTGCCCACGTGGACCTTATATGGGAAATTGGTAGAGGATAGCAGAGAAGGACTCACTGCGCCAGGTACCGATTTCAGCACTTTTACATGTACTAACTCATTTAATCCTCACTATGACTCTGTAACGTAAGAATGGTTCTTTCTCCCCATTTTACAAATGATGAAACTGAAGTGCAGGAGCCTTAAGTACCTTGCCCAAGGTCACATAGTAGGTGGTGGAGTCAAGACTCAAGCACAGGCCATGTGTCCCACAGTCTGCCCTTAACCACCAGACTGTTCCTCCCTTCGGCGGCTATACCAAATGTTTACATTTACTTATTGAACAGAATGGATTTGTAGTGCAGAGTGGCATAAACAAAATCTGTTAACCCTCTGAATCATAATTTCCATGTTAGTAACACACCAGTCTGCCTCCATCATAGGAGTGTGCTGAAACTAACAATGGTAATGAATGGCGTGAAAGGCCATGTGAAGCTCAGAGTGTAGTATCTACATTACACTGTGTCACAGGATCTCAGGGTTGGAAGCAGCCCTCATAAACCCAGGCACAGAATATCACCCCCTTCCTGATGCAAGTCAGGATAACATCCTTGCCATGCAATGTGCTCCTTCTCTGCTTGAGCCCTTTCTCTTCCTATAGATCTGTTTGTTAGGAGCCTCTTTAAGCCAAAAGATCCTCCTGTAATTTCTACTGATCCCACCTAGCTCCCCCTCTCTGAGATGCTGAGAATGATTCTATAATTGAATAACATGCTCGTGTGCCTTAGGATTTCTCTAGGCCCCTACCAATTGCCCTTTTCTGCTTGTACCAGTTCTTTTTTCCAAAGCACTTGGAATGAGTTACCTGCAAGGAACATAGAAAAGATTCTGAGTAAAACAGAGTAGCTGTAATGCTGGGAGTTGGTTATACAGGTGATGGAAGAAGAGGCTGAGACCAAACCCTGAGGCAACCCAGAGATTGGCAACAGCAGGAAGCCACCATTCAGCCAGAGGAAGGGTAGAAGTGATGTTTATTAGAGCCTATGGGCCTGGCTCGCCTGGCTGAAGCCAGAACCACAAAAAGTCTTAGTATCAGGGGCTGGAACTGGAGAAGGGAAAATGCCAGAGACAGAACACAAGGGAAGAAAAACCTTGACTTCTCCCTTGCCCTGACCCCTGGCAATGCCTGCTCATGATTAAACCCCCTGGAAACCCAGTTTGTTAGAGCAGTCCTGCACCCCAGAGCTGGGCAGGGGAAAGCAAGGACTGGATCTGAGAGCTAATAAGCCTGAAGCAGCACAACCCAGCCTCCACGATCTGCCCTTTGCCTACCTCTCTGTATCTCTTCTGCTTGTGCTGTAGCCTGGGGCCTTTGTACTGTACACCTGCCCTCT
This sequence comes from Cephalopachus bancanus, assembly GCA_027257055.1. Classification (NCBI taxonomy): domain Eukaryota; kingdom Metazoa; phylum Chordata; class Mammalia; order Primates; family Tarsiidae; genus Cephalopachus; species Cephalopachus bancanus. The sequence goes on along the minus strand of JAPVLO010002195.1, from coordinate 10,498 downwards.
GTCTGGGTTGCAGACTATCATATGCTGGCTCCCTCTTGTCATTCAGATCTCAACTCAAAAGGTTAACTACTATCAGGCCTCTCTCAACATCCCCCAGATATATTAGAAACCCCCCCCCCAGCTACCATATCTCTGTCACATATCCTGTTGTATTTTCTTTTGAGTTCTTATCACTATGTGAAATTATTTTGTTCACGTTTTTGTTCAACAACTATTTGAGTACCTAGTAAACAGCAAGCACTGTCGCAAGTGCTGGAATACAGCAGTTGAGAGGCCCGTAATAAAGTATACCATAGACTTAGGTTAAGAGCATGCTAAAACCCAATAAATATGTAATAAACTTGTGGACAATAGCACAGCCATTTTTAGTTTTCTGTCTTAAAACATAACCTGTAACGGTTTGAAGTTCCAGTATGGGAAAAACTGCAAAGCTTAAACCCCCTTCCCTTATCTCACTTTCCCCTTAGCAACATCCAATCAGGTGCCAGGGTAATCACCTAAGTTTCCAGATGTCTCTGCAACTTCCCTAGCTAGTGGACCAAGGTCACCCCGAGTCAGGCTAGCCAATCCTCCACGATTAAGCTGACCACCAGAGGTTACTATCCAATTAAATGGTAACACAACTGGAAAGCCCCCCCAGACTCCTCCCCCCTTTCGTGTAAAAGCATAAAAGGCATCTGCTTAAGGAAATCAGAGCCTCTGAATGTACTCCGCTGTGTCGGCTGTCAACAGAGGCCCAGGCTCGAGCTTGTAAATAAAGACCCTCTTGAACTTTCATCGGAATTGGCTCTTGGTGGTCTCTCGGATTGAACTTTCGGCCACTACATTTGGGGCTCGTCCGGCCCAGAGCCCCCCGAGACCCCAGTCTGGAGGGTTTTCAGGCCGCATTTGGTAAGTCGCTCCTGGGTTAGCGCATCTGTGTTCTGTGTCTCAGGTGGAGCTCCACACTTTGTTCTGAGGTCGGCATCAGGCTAGGCGAACATGCTGGAAGCCGCCCCGGGCTTGTGGGAGACGTCTCATGTACCCATCCGGAAGACGAGGTCTTCATCTTGGGAAGGTCAGATTAGTCGACGGTCTGTCTCTCCCCTGTTGTACTTTCAGATTTGTTTTCGCAGCCGCTACTGTCTGTCTCTTGTCTTTTCCCTTTTCGTCTTGTTGGTTGTGTTTGTTGGGGCGACAGTATGATGAGTGAGATGGGACAGACACAGACAATGTGTGCCACTGAGGGGCCCTGCCTTCAATGTAGGCTGGCCACGAGAAGGGACCTTTCTAACAAGTGTTCTCTTGCAGGTCAAGAGTGTGTTGTCACAGCCTCGCAAGAAGCAGAATCCCTTCCATAAGTCCCCAAAGAACCCTTTTACCCCGTTCTCCCTGATTCTAACTTGGAAGAGATAATTTCCACCCCATACCAGTCAGCTCCCTCTAACTTTCAGCCCCGCCAGCGCCACCCCTCCCCCCCTGCTCCAGCCCGCGTTTGGAGCCGCGTGTCCCAGAGGCTCCGGGACCGTGGCGGCAGGTGGCAGCGGTGGCAGAGCAGCCCTCTGTGGGCCATAACATCTCCGGCTGTGGCAAGGACCTCCCCTGGAGGAGTCGGGAAACAGCGTCCACGCCACGGGGCCAAGGCCGGTTCTGGGAAGTGGGCGGCAACGGCTGGAGTGCGGGCTGTGGAGTCAGAGCGCTGAGAGCTGCTGCTCCGCGCGGGAGCTGCTGGTGCTGGGCGCCACCTGAAGGGAGCGCCAGAGGCGCTGCGCCAGGGGGCCCCTGACCAGGCCCGAGTGCCTCGGCACCCTGGTGGACTACCTGGTGTTCAACTACCGGCTCTGCCATGGGCTGGGCTGGAGCACAGCCCCCGCTGCGGCTGCGGGCTCGGGCGCCGATGGCATCCTCAGCTGCCTGGGCTGCCGGGGCTTCCTGAGTGAGCCGGTGACCGTGCCCTGCTGTGGCAGGAGGCGGCATATGCTCAAATATATTTCTTGTGTGATTGAGTGAATAAACACAGAAACACATGTGACTGATTCGGGATCAGCAGTTGGCCTCACCTGGGCCACCACTACCCCAGTGGCAAGAAGGAAAGGTTAATAGCAGTTAAAGGTATTTCCCTTTGAAAGGCAAGTTGCAACTTTAAAGGCCTGCCTGGTGTTAGGCAAGTTTTGTTTAAGAAAGGCCAAATGGCCCAGAGACTGGCTATTTCATGGAAATGAAAAAGAGACTTATCTAAAACCCCCCTTCTGAAGTTGACAGTTTACAAGTCTGCAGTTTCTGGAAACCATTTGTTCTTTGAAAAATCTGATTTTGCTAAGTACAACCTTGTCAGATTCCAAAGGAAGTATGTAATCACTCAACACGACCCCCTCCCTTACCTAAACAAGGGTATAAATTCTCGGGCTGCTGTGCTGTGCTAGCCAGCGTAATAAAGTGCCACTTCCTATAATAGTCTCGGTGTCACAATCTCTCTATTTTTCCTGCTACATTTCTGGTGCATCAGCCGGGAAATGGAGATTGAAGACGGTGTGTTCCACCTCCTTTGTCATCGAGGTGCTACCTCCAGGGCAATGGGAAGGGCAATCTCGTCTGGCGCGCAACGGACTTTTTGATCCGTAGGAGAGAGGCCCCCCCCGGGCCCACTGAAGCTCAGACCACGAAAGCACAACAGGAACCCAAGAGGAAAGGGAACTGGCACAAGAACAACCCCCTGAGGGAAAGGACAGAAGGACCACCCGATGGAAAGGGTAGGAATAAAGGCCTTTGCATAGACCTGCCAATGGATGGCAGAAGGGAGCTTAATCACCTCCCAGAGCCCGCTAGTAATCTTCCAGCCTGAAGGAAAGGGCTGAAAGGCAGTGGAAGGAAAGCTGTCTGAAGATGAACCCGTAGACTCCTAGGATTAGGATGACGAGTTGGCGAATGTGCTGTGTGTTTATGTGTGAATGAGATGGACGGCGGGAAGGTTCCACATAGTTAGTCTGCGTTGGGGGTATACCAACCTACCAATTGCTAAGAGGTGTCTGAGATATCTTCTGAGGAGTATAACTGAAGGGAGACAAAGCGGATATTTCCCATACCTGTCATTTTCTTATTTGTGTGTGCCTGTCACTTTAAATATGCTAAAAGGCTGGTTGAGTTATTATGCTTTTGTGAGGGGGTGTCATCTTTTAAAAACTTGGTTGACGCATATTTCTTGATGTCATTTTATGTCTCCCTTTATTTGTGTGGTGTTTTCTCCTAACCCGTTGGCACTGTTAAAATTTCTGCCTTTGTTGTTAAGGTTGTGGAAAATTGCCTGTTGTGTATAAGGAGTTTTACTGGTTGTCTTAAATTTTTTCCCGGGGACCACCCCCCCTCCCTTCCTTAGCCTGTGTTCTCCTTTGTAAATTCTGAAGGGGCTCATTCTAATCCACCGTAAAGAAAGGGAGAAATGTCTCTTATATACTACCTAGCCTTTTGTTAACTCAGTGTAAGTTAATGCTAGCCTTGGAACTAATTTTTCTCTGGCAACTAAAGAAATGAATAGGCTGTTCTCATTTTCAAATACTGAAAGCCAGGTTAGTTAAAAGTAAGTCCATTCCTAAAGGGTTTAGGCCTTGCCTAAAATCATAATCAACTACTTGTCCCTGTAAAACTGTTGGGAAGTTTCTCAGAGTCATATAATGTATGCTGAGTCCCTATATTATATTGTAATACTAAGTAACACTAATGCTTGCTTTTTTTGGGGCTATGCTCATTTAATTGTCCATGTCTTACAACTAAGAGAGCTTTTTAGTAATTCATGAGGTTTTTTAACAATTTTGCCTGTTCATAATTAGCAATATGTAGGAAAGATCATTTTACATCTTTGTAGTCTGTTCACTCTAAAGGGTTTTGAACCAGGCCATTTTTGTAAACATCATTGGAAAAGTCATGAAGCAAAAAAAAAAAAAAAAAAAAAAAACTCCAAAATGAGCACCAGTCAAAGGAAAGGTAAACAAATTGGCAGTTGCCACTAAAGGCAAAAGCTCCAGCCACCCAAAAGAGGCCTGATAAGGATAAACCTGCTAAGGGGATGGTATCAGCTGCTATAAATGTGGTCAATCTAGGCACCTGAAACACAATGTTCTTAATAGCCTAAGCCCCAGAACTTTGTCCAATATCTGGACTAAAAAGCCACTGAAAGAGATGGTGCGTCCTCTCCCCAAGGGGGGGGGGGACACCTAGCTCGGGATAGTGGCTATTGACTGAAGGGGGGGGAGCACGGCCCCGTACAACACTCTGTATGCCATCCACCCAGAGAATCCTTGGTGTATATAAATGTGGCTGGGGTCCAAATTAATTTCTTAATTAATACTGAAGTTTAAATTTTTAGCCCTTGTGCTCATACTGAACTTCTTCCTCCTAAAACCTGCTCTCCAGTGGAATTAAAGGTGTTCCAAAAACTGAATGTTTCACCTAACTGTTTCTAAAAGATGAATTCAAATTATGACTGTAAAAGGTTATCTATAAATAAATAAAAAGAAAAGCAAAAAGCAAAGGAAAAATGTAAAAAAGGGTTTTTGGGATACAAATAAAGTTTTAGCAGGAAAACAAAAAAAAGGAGAAAGGAATATAAAAAAATATATATATTTTTATCTAAAAGGAAATCTTATATGGTACATTTCTGTCCTATAATAAAGTAGATAGTTATGAAAAATTTTTTAAAAAAGGAAGTAAAAAACAAAATAAAATGGTATAAGCACACCAAAAATGGTATAAAGAAAGTTAAAAAAAAAAAACAAAGGACATTCTATAAACAATCTAGGCATAATAAAGTCTTTTCTGAATGCAAGTCTCCAAATATTTTTGGATTTTTCTTCAAATTTTTATAGAATTTATTTAAGTGCCTAGTTCAAATTATAGTCTAAAACAATCTGTCAGGCTACCATTATAGTTCAGAAATACAAAAGCTGGTACTTGTAATAAAGCTACAGAAATTAAAGTTTATCATTTAAGTTATGCTAATAACTTCAGACCCTGTAGCTTTTGTATAAAAAGGTAATCAGCTACTGCCTGCAATTGTCAAAATGTAGCCTGACTTTATTTCTTTTATTGAGCTAGAATCCAGTAATTTCATGCCCACATAATGGTCATGCAAAAATTCCAGCCAGTGCTGCAAATAATGCCACTACTAAATGCCTTAAGTCAGACAGGGAGAGATTTTCGATTTCTGGCTAGGCAGGACTGCACCCATTATCAACTCTGAAGAAATTACAGAAGATGGACCTTCACCCCTCAACACCCAAATGATTATGGGATCGAAAAATCTCTAAAGAATAAATAATTGAGGCAGAGTAGCTAGCACAGGTTAAACATAAATAAATTTCCTATAGGTAGGTTTTGAAAGGTGTTCAAACGTTTCTACTGCAGGCCCAGTGGCAACCTGTCCCACCCCTTGGCAAATCCAGGGAAAATTCCATCAAATGTAAGACTAGGACAGTATAATTTCAATTTGCGGGTTAACATAATAATCACTAGAAATCCTTTGGAGACATAAGTAAACTAAACATAGGTATTTGGTATTTCATCACTCAGAATCCAAGTCCTGAAATGGAATTTATTAAACCTTTAAAATTGTTTAATGGTAGGCCTCTTGTTAAGGGCATGCAGGGAGACTTAAAGGAATTTAAAAAATCTTATCCTAAAACAGTAAAAGCAGGCCTTAGGTTCAGTCCTAAAAGCCATCCATTGTCAAGTCAGAGAACGATCGCCAATTAGTTAAACTACCGATGCTCATTCTTTTAAGCCAGGTGATATGGTAGGGGAAAAGAGTAAAATGTATAATCTCTAAAGCCCCTCTGGGGGGGGCCATTTACTGTTCTTTTACAAAACAGAACTAAGCTGGCCTTCCAGGACTGGAAATGCACCGCAGATTCAGCTTAAGGGAGAACACCCCCTTTAAACTGACCATTTGGAAAGTCACGAAACCCAATGAAGAACATGGAACTAATTTATCCAGCCCTGCTCCAAAAGATAAGGATACTTCAGGCCCTGCTTCAATCACACTCTGGAAGCTGATTGATCCACGCAGGCGGAAGATAAAGGATTCGGCTTAAGGACTCAGTGGACATTACTGATAAGCCTTTGTTTTGCTTTGTTAACCTTTATACTTGCTGAACCATTTGTAACTTTATTTGTTGTAAAATTAACAGTTGTCCCCATTGATCATGTTAGAAAAGGGTTTCACTAGCATTTCCGTCCTTTCTTACGATAGGAAGTTTACTTGTGCTTTTGTGCATTTCTACCTAATCTGGGTATCTACTGCTTCCCCCCCCTACCCAGCATGTAAATGTATAGAAACTTCTGGCCACGCTTAAAGGTTTTTCCCTCGTTATTCATTTCCCGCCAGAAGTTTGTTATACTGATAAACATATCTGCACCCCTAATGGCCAGCTATACTTTGCTAGATTATCAAAACAAAACTACCATAGTACACTAAAGCTGGTGTCATAGCTTGTAACACCCCCGGAAGCACAAATTGGGTTTGTTGGGATTTTGCTCCCTCACCCAAAGCTAAAAAGCTAATTAAAGAAACTGTGCAATTAGTAGTTCCTCCGACTGCCCAACAGTCAAAACTAACCTCCTTCCCTCAATCGTGGAAAGTAGGACAAAATCTGCTTATAAATTTGGCTGAAAATATAGCTCGGACCTAGGTATCACCAATTGTTGGGTATGTAGAGGGGTACTAATAACTAAAAAGTGGCCTTGTAAGGAGCCGTCACTGCAATAACCCTGTCAGTGTTGCTAGGACTAGGCCTTGCCAGGGCAGGGGCAGATATCGCCTCCCTAGCCACTCAATCCCATCATTACAGTAGCCTTCGGGCTGTAATAGAGTCTAACATAAAAAAAAAGAAACTTCTATTTCACACTTACAGGAATCCCTAACCTCTCTGTCTGAAGTAGTTCTGCAAAACCGTAGAGGCTTAAGCCTACTGTTCCTCCAGCAAGGTGGCCTCTGCGCCACCCTGGGAAAAGAATGTTGTTTCTACACCACCATTCAGAAATAGTAAAAGGGAAACCATAACTAAAGTGCAAGAAGGTTTGGCTAAGCGTAAATTAGAGTGGGAGCAGAAACAGGCATGGTTTGAAAGTTGGTTTAACTACTCACCTTGGTTAACCACACTATTGTCTGCTTTAAAGGCCCCCTGATCATACTCTTGCTGTTGCTAACCTTCGGTCCATGTATTAAACAAGCTAAAACTTTTGTAAAAACTAAAATAAACACTGTGCAACTTATGGTCCTCAAACAACAATATCAACAGGTACCCCTGGACAACTCAGCATATTAAAGGGAACCAAAATTAGATTCACTCTACCCTCATGAGAAGGGGGGAATGAGAGGACCGTAATAAAGTATACCATAGACTTAGGTTAAGAAATGCTATAACCCCAAAAAATATGTAATCAGCTTGTGGACAATAGCACAGCCATTTTTAGTTTTCTGTCTTAAAACATAACCTGTAACTGTTTGAAGTTCCAGTTATGGGAAAAACTGCAAAGCTTCAACCCTTCCCTTATCTCACTTTCCCCTTGCAATATCCAATCAGGGGCCTGGGGGGAATCACCTAAGTTTCCAGATGTCTCTGCAATTTCCCTAGCTAGTGGACCAAGGTCAGCCCGAGTCAGGCTAGCCAATCCTCCACGATTAAGCTGACCACCAGAGGTTACTACCCCAAATTTAAAAGGTAACACAACTGGAAAGCCCCCCCAAACTCCTCCTCCCTTCGTTAAAAAAACATAAAAGGGATCTGCTTAAGGAAATCAAGCCTCTGAATGTACTCCGCTCTGTCGGCTGTCGACAGAGGCCCAGGCTCGAGCTTGTAAATAAAGACCCTCTTGAACTTTCATCGGAATTGGCTCTTGGTGGTCTCTTGGATTGAACTTTCGGCCACTACACAGTGAAGAAAATGCATAAGAACCGTGCCTTCATGGAGCTTCCATTCTAGTGGAGGGAGACTAAAAAAAAAATAATAAATGCATGGAGCCAGGTGCAGTGGCTCACTCCTGTAATTCCAGTAACTCAGGAGGCAGAGATAGGAAGATCTCTTGAGACCGCAACTTCAAGGTTACAGTGAGCTGTGATCACACCACTGCACTCTCCCAGCATGGGTGACAGAGCGAGACTTTGACTCTAAAAAAAGAAAAAAAAATGTCAAAAGGGGGTACATGCAAGGAGAAAAATAAAGCCAAGTAGGGGGATGTGCTGGAAGTGGGGTTTGCTGTTTCTGTAGGGTCCTCAGAGGAGGTATCACTGATAAGGTGACATTTAGGGAAAGACCTGAAAGACATGAAGAACAGGGAACAGCCAGTGCAAAGGCTCTCAGGCTGGCACGTGCTCAGCAGGTTGGTGCTGAGAGAGTGAAGGGTAATAGAAGTATCAGGAAAGCTGTGACTGGGGGAGAGATATAGGGCCTTGCAGGCAACTTTGGAGGCTAAATACTATTTACACATGCCAGATGATGTTGTAAGTACTTTACATCTGATAACTCATTTAATCCTCCCAGAACTCTATGAACACATAGAGTTGGAGCAGAAGAGTGGCATCTGACTTGGTTTAACAGGCTGTCCCTGGCTGCTGTGTTGGGACTAGATTACAGAGAGGCAAGAGTAGAAGTTGAGAGACCAACTAGGAAGCTATCCTGCCTGGGCAGCGAGACCTCATCTCTACATAAATAAAAAAAAAAATCAGCCGGGCGTGGTAGCACATGCCTGTAATTCCGGCTACTTGGAAGGCTGAGTCGGAAGGATTGCCGGAGACCAGCAGGTCGAGGCTGCGGTGGCCGGGAGTGGCCACTGCACTCCAGTCTGGGTGACAGAGTGAGACTCCAACTCAAAAAAAAAGAAAATAATCAATGAGAAATGCTGGTGGTTTATACATTGTGGAGGTGGTGAACAGTGGCCAGATTTTTTTTTTTTTTGAGTTGGAATCTCAATCCATCGCCCAGACTGGAGTGCAGTGGCCGCTCCGGCCACCGCAGCCTCGACCTGCTGGGCTCCGGCGATCTTTCCGTCCCAAGTAGTTTTTTTTTTTTTTTAGTTAGGGTTCTACTCTGTTCCCCAGGCTGGATGGAGTGCTGTGGCACAATCATGGCTCACTGCATCCTTGACCTCCTGGGCTCAGATTATCCTTGCACCTCAGCCTCTGAGTAGTAGGCACTACAAATGTACACAACCATGCCTGGCTAATTTTTAAATTTTTTTGTAGAAACAAGTTCTCGCTATGTTACCTAGGTTGGTCTCGAACTCCTGGTCTCAAGAAGTCCTCCTGTCTTGGCCTCCCAAAGTGCTAGGATTGCAGACGTGAGCAACTGCACCTGTCCTAGATTCTGAAAAAAATCTTAAAGTAGAGCCAACAGGATTTACTGATTAAGACGTGGGGTGTGAGAGAAAAGAAAGAATTTAGATGACTCCGAGAGCTTTGGCCAGGGCAGATGGGAGAGTGGAGTTGAATACAATGAGAAAGACTGAGAGGGGAGTAGGTCTAGGATAGGAAGATCCCTAGATTCAGCTTTGAACCTTGTAATTACCACTGACACTAATATACTATTTTCACATGCCAGATGATGTTCTAAGTACTTTACATCTGATAACTCATTTACTCCTCCCAGAACCCTATGAACACATGTAATATTTCTCTTCTACATGTGAAGTCACTGAGGCACAAGGAGATTAAATAAATTTCCCAAGATCACAATGCAGCAGAGCCAAGACTCCTCAGTCTGACAGTCTGACCTCAGAGTCTGTGCTTTCAGTAGCTATACTCATCTGCTACCAGGTGGCTATCCAGTGGAGAAGTTGCCTAGGTAGCTGGGTATATGAGTCTTGGCCTCATGGAGGGATGGAGACTGGAAACAATGAACTTGTATACACTTGGGAATTGTGTTAGTTTCCTAGGGCTGCTATCCCAAAGTGTCACAAACTGGGTGGCTTAAAACAACAGAAATTTATTCTCTCAGAGTTCTAGGGGCTGGAAGTTTAGAATCAAGGTGTTGGCAGGGTCATGCACCCTCTGAGACTCTGGATAGAATCTTGCCTCTTGCCTCTGGATAGAAGCTGGTGGTGGGTGGCAATCCTTGGAATACTGCCTGTTGCTTGGACAAGTAATGGAGCCTGGTCCCCCGAATGACCTATAACCAACAGGTGAATTGACTAAAGCCACCTTAGCTTGCAGCTGTATCGCTCCAATCTCTGCTTCCATCATCACATGATATTCTCCTTATGTGTCTGTCTTCACATCATCTTCATCTTTTTTTTTTTTTGAGTTTGAGTCTCACTCTGTTGCCCAGACTGGAGTGCAGTGGCCGCTCCCGGCCACTGCAGCCTCAACCTGCTGGGCTCCGGCGAGCCTTCCGCCTCAGCCTTCCAAGTAGCTGGAACTACAGGCGCATGCTACCACACCTAGCTAATTTTTTGATTTATTGTAGAGATGAGGTCTCGCCAAGTTGCCCAGGCGGGTCTCGAACCCACGGACTAAAGGGAATGCACTCAACTC
>JAPVLO010002194.1:0-40036 GCA_027257055.1 Cephalopachus bancanus | reverse complement strand
AAACAGAAGTTAAAAGGCACAATCTTTGGATTTCCATTCAGCTGAATTTCTGGAAGTTTTAACTTTCATCCTTTACCATTTTCTACCCCAACTTCTTGCAGTTTCATTATGGACTACCATTAGCCAGTGTGCTGTCTAATTCAAGAAAATAAAGGCTGCAGTCTTTTGATCTCCAATATATTCTTTAGAATTACATGTAATTATTTTGAAAGAAGAACCTGAAGAATTTTCCTGGAATTCATTTCAAGAATATTACTACTCACATAGTACATTTATTAAGTAATTTAGAGCAAAATATTTTATTGGATTACTAACTATATTACAGAACATTATATTTTATTTTTGAGCTTGTGCTAAAATATTCTTGGAATGAATCATAATTTTAGGATTAATAGACTTACAGGTTTTGAAAAAGAGAGGTTGTCTTTGAAATATAACAATTAGTACTTTGCATTGCTACAGAATAATTCTTTCTCCAGTTATTCTGAGGAATGTAATTTAGAGTGCTTTGTGCAAAATCTTATTATAACTTTGAATTTTGACAATGATATTTAACATCAAAAGACAAATTTGTTGAGAAACACCAAGTGCAGTCATTAGAAGACTGTTACAGAAAATTAAATACCTTCCTCTGTGATCAATAACAAGCATGTGCATAAAGGTACAGTTGCTGTCTCATGAGGTCTATGAATTTAAGCAAGAATCACAATTAGCCATTCACTTGAGGTCAGCCAAGTAGGAAAGCTACTTGTTTGAGTTGAGTATTAATGCCAAAGTGATAGCAGAGCTTATTAAAACAGAATAATTGGTAGAACATAGGGCCCCTTTTCAAATGCCCTCAGAAAGTTTTTGAGCTATAAAAAAAAACAATGTTTATTTCCTGAGTATCTATGAGGTTGTAGCTTCCTATCATGAAGAGCATAGATGAAATCAATGAAAAGTTCATAAGATAAGCCACAGGCTTCAGTAAGAGAGTTGGTATAACTTGGCCAAGGTCATCCGGGGCAGAACTAGATTTTGAGCACAAGCCTCTGAGTCCAATTTTTGATCTATAAATTATAATTTTGGTTTGTACTTTATGCACTTTATAATTCTTAGAAAAGCAAATGGTGGTGATTTGTCTGTTTGTTTAGCTATCTATGTGTGTATGTGTTGGTCATAACTGCAGGCTGAGGGATGTATAAACTGCCTGCTTCTGGGGAAAGGGATTGAGAGCAGAAGTTGAGAGCTCAGTACAGTATCATAAAAGAAAGCCAGAGCTGGAGCCTAAAGCCCAAAGTTCAAGACCTAGCTAAAGAGCTGTTTTAAGGATCAATGAATGCAAAGCCACAGGAAAAAGTGCACTAGAAAAGGAATAGAGATATGTATGTTTTAGTTGTAAAATTAAGTCTGAATGGCAATGTGTTTTTGGGCAAATAATTTTGCCCCTAGATCCTGAGGGTGTAAAATAAAAGAATTAGACTAAGCTCACTGTATCACTGTGTATCACATAAGACCTTTTATACGTGTTCTAAACACACACACACAAAACTATGATTTTAACTTTTATCTATTCTTTTCATTAGTTAAGTACTTCAAATAGTTTGAATTAACCTAAGTCTAATCCAGATATTGTGCTTCATAAATATTAAGCTCTCAATAAACATTTGTTCAAAGAATAAAGTTGTTCTTAAACAAATAAATAAATGAAAGATTTCATGACACAGATATCATTTTGTAATTAATAAAATAAACAAGAATCATATTGATTTTTTACACTCACAACTGCTTATGATTACATCTTTACAAGTCTGTGTAAATATAAACACAATGGAACCATTCTTCCCCAAATCAATTCAATACTGCACTTTCTCTTCACATACAGTGTTTTTTGGGGTGTGTGTGTGTGTGTGTGTGTGTGTGTGTGTGTGTGTGTGTGTATTTGAGTCAGGGGTCTCAGTCTGGCGCCCAGGTTGGAGTGCAGTTGCATGATCACAATGACCACAGCTCACAGCAGCCTTGACCTCCAGGACTCAGGTGATTCTTCTGCTTCAGCATCCCTAATAGGTGGGACTACAAACACATGCCATCATACCTGGCTAGTTTTTTATTTTTAAATATTTTGTACAGACACTGTATTGCCCAGGCTGATCTTGAACTTCTGGGCTCAAGCAATCCGTCCACCTCACTCTCCCAAAGATCTGAGATTATGGGTATGAGCCACCATGCCCATCCTTGATGTATAAATACTTGAATACCACTGTGTTTAATGTACCTGTTTACCCATTGGTAGAGGGCAGTGCCTTCCAGACACTGTCTGCTACTGAAAGGTGCAGAATGCATCTTTGTAGCCATCTCTTGAACAATTAATCAGAAAGGAGTTTGTTTGGGAGGTAAGCGGTTCATAGGACCACTGAGCTCAAATGAGATGATTTCTAAAATTACCAACCTAATAAGGCCAAAGTTTTGATGTCTGAGTATCTTGACCATTTTGGCTACTAAGTCATGCTGCCTAAAAATGTTTCCAATTAATTGCTTGCAATTATCCTAGAAGTAATTGAACTGAAGAGATTCACCCCCAATGTGTGGTAATAACAGAACTGTCCACCTGATCATGGTCAGCATGCCTGTATCTGTCTTGTACTCTAGACCCAGCTCCCAGGCCCCACTGCTAAAACTTGCCAAGAGTTCAAAGAGAAAAATCACTATCAGGCTAAGAAAAATAATTCCGAGTGCAACATCCTGTTAGAATTGTTGGTAGGAGCTAGGGAAATCGGGATAGCATGGTAGCTGGGAGATCAAAAAGCTGGGTACCAAGACCTGATATGGGAACTCTGAGGGGACTTCTAAAGACAATCTATTGAGCCATTGCCTTGCTAGACTGGTGTGGCCATGTGCTCTTTGAGCTATGGCTATTGCCATGCTTCCTGGCTTTGGTCCCCTCCCCCACCTTGGGGAGGGGAATCTTCTTTCTCCCTTCTCTCTCTAATTTACTTTTAAATAAATTTTTCTTTCTTAACAACAAAAAAAGACAATCTATTTCCATTTTACATTTTTCTGAGGACTAACTCAAACCTGTAAATTAGAATATGATTTTTACAGCTGGACAGAACTCAAAGGTAATATCATGGTGAAAGAAATCAAGGTTTGTATACAATAGATTGAGGTTTAAATTGGGGCAAAGGAGGCCAAATCGTTTATTATCTACCTTAATTTGGTTTTGTTACCTTTCTTTAGATATAATCTTTAAACCAATTCCAAGCGAATGCCAGGTGTGGAACATGTCACACATCATTGGGTACACATTTGCAAGTGTCTGACAGTTTAAAAATTCAGATCCTGAGAGAAAACTGAGTTTGTTTTCCCTGTAGGATATCCTTAATGTGTTTTAACAACTTGGAGCCATAAATGTGAATGTGTGCATAAAAGGTATATGAAGGAAATTTTAGCATTCGAGCTGGGTCAGCAGGCATTCAACTAAAGCCCAACCATTCAGTATTTATGTTACTTACCAAGTGACAAATGCTTATAAACTTAATGAATTTAAGTGGCTCCATCTAACACAATGGTGCTTTTAGCCAATCACTAACAAAAGTTCACTTGGAAGTGAAGGAGAAATCTCCACTTATTTAAAGACATAGCAATACAGTAGTCCACTCTTATTCTCAGTTTTGCCTTCCACAATTTCAGTTTTCCGCTGATGTCTTAACACAGGTGATTATGATATGATATTTTGAGAGAGAGTGTGAGAGCACATTCACATAACTTATATTACAGCATATTGTTGTAGTGGTTCTATTTTATGATTAATTATTGCTGTTGATTTCTTACTGTGTCTAATTTATAAATTTATCATAGGTATGTATGTATAGAAAAAAACTTGGTATATAGGGACTGGTGCAATCTGCACCAATCCATTGTAGGTCTTGGAACATACCTCCATGGATAAGGGGAGACTATGGTACTACATTTCCATCCTCAGTGAGCTAGGAAATAGAATGACATCATGAAGTAAAGCACCACCCTGGCCCTATGGTCACAATGGCAAGAAAGGGTAATACACAACAGATGTTCTGTGTGACCCAATCTGCATGAGGACAAGGGTTCAAAGGGTTTTGTTGGGAGGGCCTGGGAGGCACAGCAGGAAGACCAGCAAGGGAAGGTAAAAGAACAAAAAGAGAGCAGAGAAGAGAGAAAAGATAGGAGGGGAAAAGTGGGAAGGTCAGAGAAGCAAGAAAAGGGAAGTCGGTACCGCCCAGGGAGGGGCAAGGTGATTGGTGAGCATCCCACCCTCACAACTGGTCCCGATGTCTTACATCCTTAGTGCCCTCTAATATATAATAGCACCTTCTGCTAAGCACAAGCCATTTTTCTAGTTGTCAGCTCTTCCTTTCATTATTTTAAGGGCTGAGTGAAATGAAAATTATGGAGGAAGAAAAGATATTTATAATACAGTTATTTCAGGAATACAGACAACAGCCACACACTCCTCAACCTTGATCCAGCACTCTACCTTGCCAATCTCTTTTTAAGTTCTTTTAAAACATATACAGCTTGGGAATTCTATCAGCAAACTAGAATACATGAAAGAAAAAAAAAGATACAGTGTTGTCATACTCTAGAGACCCCTGTAACCTCTACTCCTCGTGGTCTTTTTCAAAGTTTATATTTATCTCAATCATATTTTCTTCTGAGAAGCATGGAATGTTAAGGAGTTGGAAATGGCATCAACGAATCTGCATACCTTACTTTATACTGGAAGAAACTGAGTTCCAAAGACTTTAAATGAGCAGTCCTAGGTCACGCACAGGTCTGGTTATAAAGAAAGATAACGCCTAGGAAAAGAGGAAGTCAAGTTATCTCTCTATGCAGATGATATGATGGTGTACCTTGAAAACCCAAGAGAGTCTGTTAAAGGCCTCCTTACATTGATAAAGGCCTTTGGCAAAGTCTCAGGATACAAAATAAATGTACAAAAGACAATCGCATTTCTCTACACCAATAATAAACAAACAGAAACCCAAATAAAAAACACAATTCCATTCACAATAGCCACAAAAAAAATGAAATACCTTGGCATCTTCCTAACCAGAGACGTGAAAGACCTTTACAATGCAAATTACAAAACACTGCTCAAAGAAATCAAAGCTGACATGAACAAGTGGAAAAATATCCCATGCTCATGGATCGGAAGAATTAACATTGTGAAGATGTCCATCTTACCTAAGGCAATCTACAAATTCAATGCAATACCCATTAAATTACCAATAACATTCTTCTCTGACCTAGAAAAAACAACACAGGAATTCATATGGAAACACAAACGTCCAAGAATAGCCAGAACAATCCTCAGCAAAAAAAAACAAAGCAGGTGGTATCACAATACCAGACTTCAAACTTTACTATAAAGCTACAATCATCAAAACAGCTTGGTATTGGTACAAGAACAGGCATATAGATCAATGGAACAGAATTGAGATTCCAGAAGCAAAACCTCAATTCCTCAACCAACTCATCTTCGACAAAGCCCCCACCACCTACCAATGGGGTGAGGAGAACCTATTCAGTAAATGGTGCTGGGAAAACTGGTTGACCACATGTAGAAGATTGAAACAGGACCCCTATCTATCCCCATGCACAAAGGTTAACTCCAAATGGATCAGAGACCTAAATGTAAAACCTCAAACCATAAGAACATTAGAAAAGGAAGGAAATACTCTCATGGAAATTGGAACGGGCATCCAATTCCTGTACAAAACCCGAAACCCACAGGACTTAAGAGAGAAGATAGACAAATGGGACCTTATTAAACTGACAAGCTTCTGCAAAGCCAAAGAAACCATCAAGAGAGTAGGGAGACAGCCTACAGACTGGGAAAAAGTATTTGCCAACTCTAGGTCTGACAAAGGCTTAACATCCTGGATCTACAAGGAACTGAAACGTACTGAAAAGAAGAAAACAAACAACCCCATTATAAAATGGGCAAAAGATATGAACAGACACTTCACAAAAGAAGACATTCGAGCAGCCAACAAACACATGAAGAAATGCTCAACCTCACTAATCATCAGGGAGATGCAAATCAAAACCACACTGAGATATCACCTAACTCCAGTCAGAATGGCAATTATCAACAACTCAAAAAATAACAGCTGCTGGAGAGGCTGTGGTGAAAAGGGAACACTTCTACACTGTTGGTGGGAGTGTAAGCTAGTGCAACCTCTGTGGAAAGCAGTGTGGCGATTCCTGAAAGCTCTAAATATTGACCTTCCTTATGACTCTGCAATCCCCCTACTGGGAATATACCCTGAAGAACACAAATCACTCTATAAAAAAGATACCTGTACACGTATGTTTATCGCAGCGTTATTCACAATAGCAAGAACCTGGAAACAACCATGCTGCCCATCAAAAGAGGACTGGATTAAAAAAATGTGGTACATATACACGATGGAATACTACGCAGCCATGAAAAAGAACAAAATCATGGATTTCGCAGCTACCTGGATGGAACTAGAGTCTATAATACTGAGTGACCTCTCACAGAAACAAAGATCAGAATATCACATGTTTTCACTCATATAATGGACCTTGAACATCCAATGTAATACTATAAGAAAATGACTGATGGTACTGGGAAATTATGGTGGGGGGATGGGATTAACAGTAGCTAATATCTATCTGGGACTGGGAAAACACCTCTTATCAATAGGGTGCCTGAATGAAACGTAATTGTACACCTAACCCTTACCTGTACCCTACAAAACGATAATAAAAAATACTGATTATTAAAAAAAAAAAAAAAAAAAAGAAAGATAACGCCCAATTTTGCCATCACTTTGGTATAAGGGATGGTATCTGTGCACAGTCATATGACTGTCTGTGGGTCAGCCAACTACTCATGTCTTCTGACACACAAAATATAGCTTTACAAAAACCCTCAGTTAATATAGTTTCTTTTTTAAATCCATATCTCTGTAATCTCCTGGAAACGGTTTAGAGAAAATACAGAGCTTATAAACAAGTCTTAGAAATGTGATTTCTGTAATTTTTATAGTATTGAAATGTAACATGTATCAAAATATAATTTACATTCATTTTAAGCTGATAACAAAATATATTTTTATTAAAATGTGAAATTTATGAATCAATAGATATATGATTATATTAAAGATTTTGAGTATTTTCAAACTCTTAATTTTGGTAATTTATTTACTTTCATGGAAGAAATCTCTTAAAGACTCAACCTACTGATTAAAACAGAAAGAATAAAAATGAATTATTTAAGAGATTTTTAAAAATAAAAATTAACAAATGACCAAAAATCAGAGTTGGAAAATGTGTTTAAAACCTTGAATATAACCACATACTTACTTTTTCATAAATTTCACAATATTTTAATAAAAATACAATTCACTCAGTCTTAAATGGGAACCTGAAAGACGAAATACAAGTTAAAAGCATGGCATTAATTGGCATACTAACAGGAAGAAGGAAGTATATAAAATACAGTCATTAGTCTTTGGAGTAAGAAAAATATACTTTTCTTCAGTTTTGTTTTGTCATTACAAAAAAGCATGCGTAATTCTTAGTCTGGAAAATTTCCACTGATGAATGTATATTCAGTCAAAGGTTAAAGTAAAGGAAAAGGTAAAGCATAGGAACTTACTGCCATCTTGTGGAATGTTTGCTCTTATATTCTGAAATACATTTTCTTTCTTTTCTAGAATTTCATTTTTCATGACTATTAATTACCAAATGACTCAAGAGCTCCCCAGCAACTAATCAGAATTAATATCTATCAATAAAACAAGACATGAGATGACTCATGCACTTTGCATCACAGAGATTTCTTATTCATATAGCTCACCAGCTCTATGTCCAGTCCTTCACTTATTTACTTTACCTGTTAAGTGGATTTAGCATTTAATTTGATATATTTCTTGTCAAGGACTCGGATTGGAAGAAAGGCAATGTTAGCAAAGAACAAAGAGACACTCTATTCTGGAATGTTCAGGGCAGTCTGGGCATTGAGAACAATTGTTAGAGGAACATCCTTACTAACAAAATTTGGTTCTAGAATCAGCAACACCTGAGAGCTTATAAGAACTGCAGAGACTTAGACCCCACTCTATACTTACTCTATAAGAATTTCCATTTTTATGAGATCCCCAATGGATTAACACGCACAGTAAAATTTAGGAAGCACTGGCATAGCCTACCATATTCATTCCACTTATACTTTTATCATGAGGGCGTACACAAAAAAAACAGAATTTATTTATAAAAATTGTGTATTTATTCTTACATGTCTAAATGTCAGTCACCTTCAAAGTACTCTCCATTTGATGCAATACACCTATAGAGATTCTTTTTCCACTGCTGAAAACAGTTTATGAACTCTTCACTTTGGATGCCTTTTAATGTTTCTGCCATTTTTTCACTTCTTCCACATAAGCAAAACATTTTCCCCTGAGGACCTTTTCATCTGGGGAAACAAACAAAAAAAAATGTCGCTCAGGGCAAGGTTGGGTCAATAGGGAGTAGGGAGTATGGGGTCATGACATTTTTGGTCAAAAACTGCTAAACATTCAGCACAGTGTGGGTACCTGCACTTATAAATCACTCATCATGAAATGGGCAAAAAAAGTTGAAAGAATCTCCAAAAATAAATTCACTGAAGTCAAACGCAGCCTCTCACAACAATGCTAGCTGGTACATTGATGATGATGGGTTTCTAGAACACTTTCTTAGTGGGTGCAGCCTGTACTACAAGGAGTCTACCCTCCAAAAAGATAATTCCGTTTTTTCTGGGTTCTCCTCTCAGATATCAGATTATCACAATATAAATACACGCAGTTGCTTGGAGATGTGGGAAAAGCCAAGCATCAAAACACTTGGGTTCAAGTCTGTATTATTTAATTTGTGCATCTGAGTTCAAGTCCTAGTAATTTAATTTTGGTGGACCTGAGATGTTTTCATCCACATTAAGGGGAAAGGTGTTCCAAGATGATTCTAATGTCCCTTCTCATTTATATAAAATTCTTTGATTTATTATTTATGCATCAGTTGTTCATGTAGATATCCATGCATCACTTATTCAATCATCAGAAAGTTGATTATTTTTCTCAATAATTCTAAATCTCAATCCAATGATTAAGTTTCGAATTTACAGCTTTGCCAGCTGGTGGCCCAGCAGACATGTTTTATTGAGTAAGCAAGGTAATTTAAAAATTTGAAATTATTTACCAACATTTTTAAAAATATTATCTCACATCAAGTCAACGGATTTTCTGCTTCTCTTGAAAAATCAGAATACCTGTCAATGTTGAGTCCACATTACCTATGTCTGAACCACAGTTTGCCTCAGTCCCCAATGAGCCCTATTCATTTACATTAATGCCTGGTCACTATCAGTCTTGGGGTCAGTAACCTTTGGTTCAAATAATGTTCTCAATCACGTATTTTAGCATTCCAAAAGCTGTAATAGACAGACTGACTCAAAAACTGTAGGCCTTCACAGGCTCTAATCTTCAAGGTTGAATGGCATATCTCACTTTGGTGAGAATATCCTTTCTACAACCACAGTACCCTTTTGTGACTATTAAGTATTCACAGCATTAGAATGAGAACTGGCTTATGCACACAGGCACAATTTACTAATCTACCTCTCTTAGCCAACTTTTACATGTCCACGAGTATAAACACAAAGATAATTCAGTTCCCTTTATATTCAAAGGTAACCACTAAGTGCATGATGTAGGAGAATAAAAAATTATCTTCTACCTTCTTAGGGCCTCCTAGAATTCAGCTAGACCTAAGAATTAAACTGAATTAAGACATATTAACAGGTGAAAAGTGCACAATCTTTATTAGGATTCTACATGTACATGGAATCCTCATAAGAAAATGAAGACTCAAAGAAGTAACCAGAACATATACACCTTTTAAGCAAGGAGATGATACATTTGTGAATAAATGACAAAAAAACATGTGTGGACTAGGAGCACTAAATTGTGGGGAAGTGATTAAGAGACATATTGGGGAAAACTAATGGAAGATAAGGGTTATTTTCGTAAGGTTGTTTGTACAGATTCATTTCAGCATTGATTTCCAGTCTTTGGTGATAAGAATGTTCTCTTCCTGGTATAGAAAGGGCACCTTTCTCATGGCAAAATTTTCAGCCTGTTTTAGGTAGAAAAGAAGAGGTCAGGGGGCCCTTCTGGCATCTGCTGTTTCTCAAGTGCTTTCAGCTCAAAACAATCAATATGTCAAAATGGCATACTTTTGGGTGGCATGTCCTGAATACCTTTAGTGCAAACAACCAGAAGCCACATCACAATATTTTCTAGAGAAAAAAATAGAAAACTTTGGTCATTACTAAATGTTTTTCTTGGAGCAAATCTTTGTTGAACAATGTGCAGGGTGGTGGCATAGTTTTGAACAAGACAGACATAATCCCTATCCTCGTGAAATCCACAGTCTTACAGGGGAGACATACAATTGCATAAATAATTCCAATTATAGGTGATGGTGATTAGGATAGAGGATGTCATATACCTAAAGACAGAAGATGTGAGCTGGTTGAGGAGCTGGAAATGTTCAGGGTATACTAATAGACTTTAAGCTGAGATGTAAGAGACAACAGCAACCATCCAGGGAAAGAGATGAGAAAGAAGAAGAATTCAGGGAGGGAATATCATGTGCAGAGATCAAGGGAGAGAGCAGTGGCATGGCAAAAAAAGGAACTGGAAGATAATTAACATGGTTGGAATGAAAAGAAAGAGGAGGAAGCTTAGGCATGATGTGCCACACAGGTAATCACAACACTTTGAAAGGCTGCCGAGGTTTGGAGTTCAACAGTAGCCTGGACAAAATAGCAAAAACCTCTCTCTAAAATAAAAAAATAAAAAAATAAAGCCAGGTACGATGGCTTCTTCCTGGAGTTCAGCTACTCAGTAAGCTGAGGTGAGAGGGTCACTTGAGCCCAGAAGTTAGAGACTGCAGTGAGCTGTGATCATGCCTCTGCATTCCAGTCTTGGAGGGAGAATAAAACCTGGTCTCTTAAAAAGCAAAATGAAAAACAAAAAAAGCAAAAGAAAGAAAGAAAGAGGAGGAAGCTTGCTATGAAATGAGCCAGAAAAGACAGTGCAGTTTCTAGACGTTGCATGTTCTGCTAGGAGCAACAGTCTTCCAGGGGAGACATATAATTGCATAAATATATAATTCCAGTGGGAGGCCACTAAAGGGGGATTGCATGAATAGCCATCTTTGGACTTTTAAAGTATCACTCTGACTTAAGTATACATCTAAGAACTTGGATATTTATAGAATTTACAGGCATCTAAATTAATAAACGTGCCACCTTAAGATTCCTGGCTTCTGGCCTCATGTTCACTGTGGCTACAGCTGTGGTCAGAGCAGGAGGCCAGTTCCCTATTTGGTCTCTAAGGCGTTAAAAAATAAAAATATGCCTCAACATGACTACACAAAAAGTGATGTTTTATTTAAATTGTTAACATTTAACAAATTCATGCTTTAAGTCACAAAACACAAAAGGCTTATTGTTTGCTCTACAGTATATATTTTGGCAAATTGATTTAAAAAAATTAATTTGTTGTGCCCTAGAAGCACTGCGGCATGGTAATGAGACATATGTTCCATATTTTACAACATATTTTTTTCAATACTGTCATGTATCTCTGTGATAGTGTGTATGACCTCATTTAGGGATAATGCCGAAAGCGTATATTTGAGCCATGTTGACCATGAGGAAGGCTTAGCTGAGTGGCCTCCTGGCCTTACAGAGACAAACCCTGGCTATGTGAATGAGCTAGTGCTCCAGTCAGCGACATTTATTCATGGGTGCACATGAGGTTGAACGCATTATCCCTTGACCTGCAGGCTGAAAGCCAGTCTTGTCTGGCTGATCCTGCTGATTCTAAGCAGTCCACAGCTGGGTGACTCATTTTAAAAACACTTCAGTGTTTTTAAAGCATTCCTTCTTTTCAGCCTACTTATGTCTATCCCACTTAATACAACCTCTAAAAAACTAAGCAGAGTTAAATTATGGGGTGATGCCTAGACATTGATGGCTCATAGTTGCCGGGGAGCTTGTCTTGACAAGTGGTGGGTGTGAGACTGGTTCAGCAGCCAGATATGACATCTAAGGCACAGGACAGGTCAAAGATATGCAGAATTCTATTTTGAAAGACTCAGCCCCAATCCATGATTTTAAAAATGAAATCTTAGGCCCAAAGATATCACTTGCCATTATCATGTGACACAATGTGTTAGCATCAGGGCAGTGACAGGACACTTTTCTCCAGAGGCCCAGGTATCACTTACTGTGACATCACTTTCTCTTATATCTCTTCCCTGTCAAACAAAAAAACAAACAAAAAGCAAAGCAAACATCCTAAGGTTGAGCAGAATTGCCACATTCTAGTAAAAGGCTGGCAAATTACAGCCCACAGGATAAATTCGACCCATCACCTGCTTTTATACATAAAGATTTATTGGAACACAATCACTCTCATTTTTAAAGGATTGCCTACAGCTACTTTCATGTAACAATGGCAGAGTTGAGTAGTTATGACAGGACCTTATGGCCCACGAGCCTAAAATATTTACTATCTGGCTCTCTACAGAAAAAGTTTGCTGACATTGGTCTAGAACAAATAATATTGGTTTGGAAGTATAATTACGATATATTTAATGTTCTGAATTTGTCTTATTTAGGTTACTTTAGACTACTTTGCAAAACAACAACTGGTCAGAGCAAGCATACTGAATAGTAAAGAAAAATGAGGCTGAGATCTAAAATCTACTGTCAATAAACCATACAGAGTAGATACTTCACCCGAATTACTGTATTGGTAATACCGAGGTGGAAGTAACCCTTTCTAATTTAAAGACCAATTCCAACAGCAAAAGTTTTTGCCTAAACATATGTACATAACTATCTAAAGAGTCACCCTGAATTTAGCCTTTACCTTGAGCTATGCAGTACGTTAAACACTTAACAAATATTAATCTCATTTAATCTACACAGGAATCCTACAAAGTGGATTTTAGTATTCTCGTTTCTGATAAGAAAACTATGTCTCAGAGAAATCAAGTCACTTGCCTTTGTTCACTGGGCAATCAAATAGCAAGATACACAGTAGACTGGTCCAACTGTGAAGTCTTGGCTCCAGACTTCCATCACACTGTGGCAGGCTGTACCAGTCTCTGCAAACTGCTCAGCTCCGTCAGACATGACAGTGCAAGGTAGACAGCTTTTACTTTTCCTGGTCAAAGATTAACCCAGAGCGTTTCTACTGATGCTCTGCCTGTTCTTCTCACGTTAACCCTAATTTAGGAACCCAGGAAAACAAATCTAAGCCAGTGCCTAAAGGGGTAGAGAGAAAGCCAGAGGAAGTCCCAGAAATCAAGATTACATAAACCTGCAAAGACAGGCCCGAGGACGTCTTTCCTGTCCACTTCCAAGTCTGACCCCACTGCTTGTGCGTTCATTTTAACCAGATTTTATCCAACAAGATGAGCGTCTGTCCACCTGGCATACCTGCTCCGGGTGCTGCAACCTCCTCGAGGGGGCAGCGCTCCCCCTACAGGTGGAAGGTTGAAGTTCCTGGGTAGCAAATTAGCCATGAAGCAACGAAAGTAATTCACCACAACGGATTTAAATCTCTTTCATCCAGAATATTAAAATGAACATATAGCAAAAGCCAAATATTCAGTAGATTACAAATAACTCATAGAAATGGGAAATCTCTCAGACTTATTTAGATTTACTCATGTTTTAAGAGCTGCACGAATTTTGCTCCCCTTTCCCCCCCAAAAATGTTTCCCCTCGTTATTCAATTTTACAGTCACTTTAAAATGTAGCAGTGGCTCTCCTTTTTTCATGCTATTTAATACTATGTATTACCAGTTTTCATGCCAACTACCTGCCATAAGAGCCTTTCCCTAGTCAAATTGGGAAAGGGATTTTTTTTTTCCAACTAGGAAAACACTTTTCTCTGTCTTAACTTTAGACATCTAAATTTAAAAATCACATTCAGTGATGAAAAGCATGATGTGCAAATCGACTCTCTGGGTGCCTGTGGAGGCATTTACATCCCACGTAAATAACTTTTTGGGCCCCCCTGGTCAGGACTTCTCAGGCAAAGTTCCTTCCAGGCAGGTAGCTGAGATGAGGCAAAAGCAGTTGTGTGCAGCATAGCTTCAAAAGGCAGGGAGATAACTAGGCAGATCTGCCTCGAGGCAGGTCCTCCAAAGAAAAAGCTTACCAGACAGACCGCAGTTCTTGTCTGTCTAGAAAATAAGGTAAAAGCCACAGGCACTAAAGCTCCAAGTCAGGAAACTCCCTCAGCCTGTCCTGGAAGGCAGGTCATTGTAACTCAGGCAGAGCCACTGGGCACAGAACTAAACTGTAGAAGCCCACCCTAAGGCTCCTTTCAACATGCTGTCAATGTAAAGATGCTTATTGAAGAAAAGCAGTTTCTTTTAATGAAGTACTGACTTAGACTCTGAGGCAATGGTGACCTGTCCTGTTCTGAAAAGATAAAGGGAAGAGTGAGTGTGTGTTTGTTGGGTGGGATAAAAATGCAGCAGATATATCTCTGTGTATGGATTTAGGAGACTTCTGTTTGCATACACAGTTGTATTGTCTATATGCAGCCCAGTTAATGATTCCTATCACTTTATCTGGAGTTCACAGCCTGTGATTTCAGCAGAATTTCTTTTTAGGGAGGACATAGCAATCAAGTTTGAAAAAGAAAGCAAACAGCTGGCAGGTTATTTAAAACAACCACAACAATAACAACTTTTAAATCACTGAGTTTCTACAGATGAAATAGATCTGAGATACCAGGGATTATAAGTGAGCCTAAGTCTATCTTGTAAAACTCATCTGGGACTTCCCATTGGTTAGGTTCTTCTCTGAAGTTAATTGAGAAATTGGAAAATTTCAAGTAAATAGACCATGAAAGAACTGATAGGTAATTGTGACTGACTTAATGTCCAATGAGACAGACATAGTAAAAAATCAAATAAATGACCTGGTGTCGTGTTGCTCTAAGTCTCTTGTCTTTAAAACAAAATGAGGAATGTGAATTTGTCTGAATTAAATGGTGTGTTTTACAGGAGTTTTTGGCTGCCCAGACTTCAGACTTTCCTGGGGCTAACAGACTCCAAGACCCTTAAAATGCTAGTAATGTCCCAAATCTGGACTTATGTCCACCACCACGGAAAGCAACAAGAAAAAGTTTGTCTGTGACTCTCAGTACAGGAGGAGACCACTTCTAATAGAGAAAAAGGAGAATAAAGGTCAGAGAAATCAGGGAATATGTGATCTTAGATAAAGATTCTGGACAGAGCTGGTGAAGGCCTCCCTCTCAGACATGTGAGTGGGACGCTGAAACACCCAGGATAAAATCAAGTATAAGAAGACAGAGTTAGGCATTCATAGAGACCAACACAGATGAGAAAGTTCTTCCTAGGCTAATTATGCTTAATAGAAATGTTTCCCAATGTATATAATAAAATATCTTATGAACAGGTAATGGTATTACACAAGAAAACCAGGTCATTTAGTGTGTAAGCATGAAAATGTGAGAAAACATTAGAAAAGGTATATAGTCCAGACAATTAGAGGCTGGGTTATAGAGACAGTAGGATAGAAAAAGGCACTGATTCAAAAGGCATATGTACTAAATAACTCCTGTGGCATTTTGAGCATATCATTCAGTCACCTACATATCCGAGACATGTTTCTTGAGTGTCAGCTAAGTGTTAGACATCATTGTCAGCACTAAGAATATAGTGAACCAGATAGACTCCATAATCTTAAGACATCAACATTTAGTAGAAGAGACAGAAAAAAATACATATACATACACATATACGCTTATATGATATAAGGGTATGTAGTGGTGGTAAATAGGTGTTCAACATGGGGTTTAGGAAGGCCTTTCTGAATGACACAGTAGAGCCAGTCCAGGGAATATCTGGAGAACCATGGTCCAATGAAGTAACAGTAATGAAGTTCAAGCTTAGAGAGACTGACAAGGTTTGAATGCTTAGGAAACAAGGAACAAGCCAGAGTGAGCAGAGAAAGAGTAATAGGAGATGAAATGAGACAGATGTCTAGGTGCCAGCCCCAGTGGGGCTTTGGAGGTCATGGTAAGAAGTTTTGATTTTTTTTTGAGTTGGAGTCTCACTCTGTTGCCCAGACTGGAGTGCAGTGGCACACTCACAACCACTGCAGCCTCGACCTGTTGGACTCAGATGATCCTTCCACTTCAACCTTCCAAGCAGCTGGAACTACAGGCACATGCCGCCACACCAGGCTATTTCTTTTCTTTTCTTTTTTTGGTAGAGGTGAAGTCTCGCCAAGTTGCCCAGGCTGGTCTCAAACCCATGGGTTCAAGCAATCCTCTCACCTTGGCCTCCCAAAGTGCTGTGATTATAGGTGTGAGCCACTGCACCCATCCTGAAGTTTTGATTTTTTTAAGTGCATAAATGAAAACCACTGAGGATGTGGAACAGGATAGTGAAGAGTATCATAATCTGACATTTGTTTTTAAGAGATAATTCCATCTCCTGCTTGAGAAAAAGACTATATCCCAGAAAGCATGAAAGCAGAGAGACCAAGGCTATTGGAGTGGTCCTGGAAGGAGGTGATGGTAGATCAACTTAAAGTGATGGTGGAGGAGGTAATACAAAATCATAAGATTTGGATAATGACTTCAACTTCTTAGGACCTGAGAAAACTGACAAATATTATTACTCCAAAAAGTGGTATGCAAACAATGTCAACATAGGCCTTTATAGCCCATCAATGAATTACTTTGGTGCTTTGAAGTAACATCTACCCCAGTGCTAGGTTTACCAATCTGTCTGATGGTAACGATCAGTAGGGACTTAAACACACTGTGTGGGCCCTTCTCCAGAGGGTCTCATTCTGTAAACTCGGTGGGGTCCAGAAATCTGTTTAACAAGTTCTCTGAGAGATTTTGACAATAGGAAAGCTGGGGGGCACTGGTTTAATAATTGAATTTCTTCATTTTCCACATTGTTATAGTTAGCTCCACCTCTCAATGAAATAATTAGTCCTTAAGACTAAGGACACTGAGGGTATTGCCAAAGTCATTGCTTCCAATTCTGGAGGCAGAATCACTCAAAGGCCTTAATAAAAATTCTTTTGGTCAAGAGACTAAAAGTAAGCATGTAGACTCACGACTCCTATGGATTTCTTCTATTTCTACTTGCTACCATACTTGTTCAGATTCTTGTTTGTATGTATTTTCTTTATCTTTTTAAATTCCATCATGAACTCTGGTACAAGTCAATCTTCATAATATCCAGTATTGAAAATGCTTCTTCTGTGCTTAGAAATTTTCCCTGGTACTATGTTGCTCTAAATCTCACATCTTTAAAGCAAATTGGAGGATATCAATTTGGCTACATCGACCAATGTATTTTACAGAAGTTTTTGACTACCTCTACATCAGACTTTACTGAGGCTAACAGGATCCAAGCCCCATAGCTTGCTAGCAATGTTCCAAAGCCAGACCTATGTCCACCTCCACTGGAAGAAACAACTTTTTCTAAGAGCTTGTTTATGACTCTCAGATCAAGAGGAAACTGCTTCTAATAAAGAAAGAGGAGGAGGAAGGTCAGAGAAACCTTTCTATATTTCTCTCATTTTCTATATTTTTTTGGTGTTCAAAAAAACCGGCTGTGATTGGGCTTCTACATAAATTTGTAGTTTTCTCTGGTCCTATTCCCTTGAGAATCCTCCTGTTCTGAACTTTTTGTCAGTTATCACAGAGAGCTCACATCTACAGCTGTTTGCTCATGTCATTCTCTTCTTTTTAGAATTTAACCTACCAAACTTCACCCCTCCTTCAAAGTCAAGCTTGGGCCAATGTATTTCATTAACCCTCTCTAAAGTGACTTCTCCATTACCTCAGACCCAATAGAATAGCCAAATGGACCACTCCTGTGGCTTATAAAGCCCTATATTGTGACTGTGTGCTTAATTTATGTTGCTAACTGATGGACGGTGTTTGTTTTCCAAGCAGGGTCGGCCATATATAATATAAATTCATTTGTATCTCCCAATTTGCTTTACACAATTGCATTCATTCTGTTTTTTTATGGTATTACCAGAAGCAGGAAGGGGCTACCTAAGGTGAAAACCTAAAATCCTTCATGTGTTCTCTATCAGTTATAGAATATATCTGCCCCCTTCGCCTGGCATGGAAGGTATATCAGACTTGAATCCTGATTGCCTCTGCAGAGTCTCCTCTCTTTTTATTCATCTCCTCCTACCTGATATTCCAACAAAATAAGAATTCTGTTGTTTCAACACACGAAATGGGCTCCGTTGTTCATCTTTAGTGGGTTGGTCTTTTGTCATGAAATTCTCTTTACTTTACTCACCCTACTAACTCCTTTTTGTTCTGCAGTACTCAGTTCTGCAGACTCTTTCTCCAGTAACCCTCTCCCTCACGAGCTCCATGCTTTGCACCACCAGGTTAGGGGTTCTCCTTTTTTCTCACATAATTTGAGAAGAACCATGTGTTGAAATTCTCTCTTTATTAATTTCCCTGTCAACCAACTGTAAGCTTCCTAAAATCAAGAAATCTATTCCATTTCATTTTAATTTCTAGTGTCTGCAAAAATCTACCTCTCAAAAAAATGAATGTGTCATTAAATAAATATGCATTCAGAGAAATGTATGAATATAAAGTAATAAACATGTTGACAATATTTTCTATTCCCCAGGTGATTCTGACGTGCAGCCAGGATGAGACATATGGCCTTAGACCAAAAGTAGTTGGCAGTAAGTAAAAATCAGTTGCAGTCTCTGCCCTGTGCAACACAGACTACCAATTCTAATATAACAGAAAAATACCTAAATCTTCAAATTTAGTCAAAATTAAAGTTAAGAATTGAAGCATCTCTGTTAATAGACGAGAGGTGTGAAACCTTCTAAACCAAAGTTGTCTGGTTTGAATTGTCCCTGTGTTCTCCATAAATGGATCTAACTCACTGAAAAATTAATCTAATTTTCACTTCTTTCAGCCTCAATAGGACACAGCTGCACTGATGCTAGTTTCAACTGATGGAGCGAGGAAACCTCATCTTTATTCAGTGTAAAGCAACTGCCAAGAAAAATGGCCTTTGAGAGAGGTAATAAGTTCATGAGTATCACCTGTGTCGTGCAAAACACTGTTTGATTTTTTTGAAAGTATAAATTGATTGGAAAGAAAATATGAATTAAGTGTCCATCTAGTGAGTGAAAAGTTTTGCTGCAGGGTGATGGAATGCACCATCAAGGTGATGCATTTCAAACATTACCTTCCTGTGACACAGGGGAATCATGGAACAAATGGAACAGCGGAAATTATGGCCCACTGGCTGGAATGGATTGGTAACATAGGAATGCCACACTAATATCCTCTATTCCTATTTCAGAGAATAAGACTTTGGGCAAACGAAACAAATGCCAAAGTAGAATCTTTCTCTTTGTATGAACATACTCTGAAAAACTAGGTCATGCTTGGAAATTAATGATATATTTGTTAGCCTTGAGGGATTAAAAACAAGGTCCTAGATTATTAACCTAATGATTAAACATATAAAACACACACACACATGGCTTTTTTCTTTGCCCTTTCAAAAATAACTTACTTTTTTTAAATCTTCATATGTCTCCCTTTCTTCATATTCTATTTGATTCAAGAGCTTTTTGTGTGACTGTTAGCAAAACCCTTGTGCTGTATTCCAAAGGATGTTCATTCCCTCAACCATTGTCTGTCAAAGTGGTGGCATATGTTCCATTTAACAGAATTGCTACCAAGGAAAGGCAAACAGTCCCTAAGAATTATGAAGCCATTCTCCTGGACTCATCAAGTTTTGACCTTTTAATAAAAGATCGTGTTTACTTAAAGGTGATATTATATGAGAACTTCGGAGTGAAACACTGATTTCTTTCAACTGGAAAAAAAATGTGGACTGAAAAAAGCACTGACAAAGCCCTCGATACATGCATGTAAGCCAGAGATTATTATAAGTAATTTACATATATCTATTAATTTGCTTTTTGTATCAGTGCTTTAAGGTTATTTTAAATTTCCACTTTGTAGATGAGAAAAATGAAACAAAGATATTGAAGAGCTGAGATGTCCAACTAATAAGTGAAAATATTTTTGTTTCATAAAGCTAGTCAGAATCTGAACGCAGGAAGTCTGGCTTTGTAGTACTGATTTAACCTCACAGATATATTATGTTAAGCTTCAACAAGAGAGATTTTGATTAGGCCATGAAAGGACTCATAGACCCTGGGGAAATGTTCAGCTGAGGTAATAATTTTTCTGAAGGGAATAACATATTATTCTCTTTCTGGTATAGTCATAATATAGTCCATCCTCTCAGCAGGTTATTATACTAGTTATTTCTCTGTGTCCTTGCCATTACATTATGACAAGTAATAGCTAAAGTTGCAATATTCTTTTCAGCTCCATGTCTCATTTCAACACCAGTTTTATTTCCAGTCTCAACTTTGGCTGTGTGGTTGACTTTTATTACAAATATATTTAGCTTTATTCAAAAACTTGAGTCCTTTTTGTTAATTTCTCCTGATACTCAGCACAATAAAGACAGGATCTCCATCTATATTTTGTATGTTTTAGTTCAGAAAGAGTTAAGTGTTCACTTGCTAAGGGACCCAAAACAAAGTTTTAAAAAAATTTTTTTTTAAATATTCAATATTACTCCCAGCAAGGCTACCATACACATCTAATAGGGGAATCTGGAGATCGGTCTGAGATCTGAGGAGAGTGCAAAAGATATTCGACACAAGGATTGAGTAAATAAAACAGTTCATTAATTCATTTGCACAAGTATCAAAAACTATTTTACTAAAACCAAAAATGGCTTCTCAAACCTTAGCACATGTCATCTAAATATTTGCCTTGGCCACTAAGCAAGAATGTATGAATAGATAAGGCCAATTTTTTTTCATTGATAAGGGAAAGACATCTCAATGAGCATATCTTTTGTTTCAGGTCATATAGAAATAACTACATAAAATAAATGTGCATGGCTATGTTATGAGGGGCCTAAATAAATAAGCAAGTACAACTCAATCACTAAGAGTTTGGGAGGGAAAAGAGCCCAAGAGGAAATATATTAAAGAATAAAGAAGTACTAAAGGAGACTGAGAGCCATGGGGAGAAATTGGCGTAAGCAGAAGGATTAAATGTCTTTCCCAGATTCATCACTCATATTGGGGAAAGAAATTCAGGTGCTGGGAAGGAGCAACTGATTATGTTGCTGTTTGATGTCAAGCTAATAGAAGGAGACTTTGTGATGTGACCCATGGCCTAGAAGTCATAGATTAGAGGAAGATTATTAGAACAGAAGAAGGGGATTATAAGAAGCCTACTTCTCTAGCCTGTGGAATGACTATTAGAGACTTTCTACAGATCAGAACGATAAGGTCATGTTCTCTTAAATAGTGCAAGTAGGGAACAAGAACCACGTAATCACTCAGAACAGAGCGCATGGCTCTCCATCGCCTCTACTTCTTTGTAATTTGGATATATCATTAGAGAACTTAAGCAAAAATATGCTCAAATTTATTTGTAATCTTTATTTTTTTTACCTCAGGGGAAATAATGTAAAAGTTAGTTAATATATGGCATGAAAAAGGAATAACTTCCCTATTTTCTTTCCAACTCTGTGCAAGTGAGCTCAACAGCAGATAACATGATGTTAACTTAAATAAGCCAGGCACAGAAACACAAATACCCCACACTCTCATTAGTATGTACAATCGGAAAAAGTTGCACTCGTAGCAGCAGAGCATAAAATGGAGGTTACCAGGAGTTGGGGTAGTTGGGGAGATGTTGCTGAAAGGATACAAAATTCCAGTTAGATAGGAGGAATAAGTTCAAGAGATCTATTGTACAACATATTGATCATAGTTGATAACAATGTCTTGTATTCTTGAAAATGGCTAAGAGGGTAGATTTTAAGTGTTCTACCACAAAAAAAAGATATGCATGTGAGACAATCATGTGTTAATTAACTTGATTTAGGCATTCCACAATGTTTACATATTCCAAAGCATCATGTTGTACATAATAAAAATGTACATCTTTACATTAATAATTGATTTTTATAATTAATAATTAATTTGCATTTTTAAAAAGACTTTACAATTAAATCTTTTACAGTTTAACACCAATGTAGGAGTAATTGAATGATTGTTTTGTCCAGTGTTTAGTAAGTGTACATGGCCTGCTTCTTATAACCCCTCTTTGTTTAGTCTCCGTTTACTTTCTTATCTGAAGATATTTAATTTGGTACATTGGCAATGATAACCAATATTAACCAATTAACATTTTTCTCTGGCCATTAACATTTTCTACTTATCCATAAGTAATAACATTTACAACTGTGATAGCACATTTCTTTCCTGCTCTTCTTTTTTTTTTTTTTTTTTTTGTTAGTTGGAGTCTCACTCTGTTGCCCAGACTGGAGTGCAGTGGCCGCTGCTCCCGGCCACCGCAGCCTCGACCTGCTGGGTTCTGGCGATCCTTCCGCCTCAGCCTTCCAAGTAGCTGGAATTACAGGCATGCGCTACCACGCCCGGCTAATTTTTTGATTTATTGTAGAGATGAGGTTTCATTGCCCAGGCAGGTCTCGAACCTGCGGGCTCAGGCAATCCACTCACCTCAGCCTCCCAAAGGCACGGGATTACAGGCTGAGCCACCGAGCCCAGCTTCCTGCTCTTCCTTCCAGAGAAATATGATTAAATCTTTTTCTGACATCTAATAGAAGATAGACATCTAGATATGTTTATGATAACTTGCTCTAAGACTCATACAGTCAAGGGTAAAAGGCAAATTACTACAAAGAGTCGTGGTGTCTGTGTGGGAAAGTTAGAAGAAAAATCTAGTCCCTTCCCTTCAGGATCTACAATCATTTTTTCCCCAGGCCATATGAAAGAGGGAATACAATAAATTTATAGTAGCATTTTTATCTCTGGCTCATCTCCCAACAGGAATACAATACAATAGCAAAAAGTTCTTCTATTTTGCATATGTGGAAAAACAGGCAACTAGTTTGAGATATCAAACTCAGAGAGGTTCGTTAGGTGAATGCATTTCTTAGAACGTATTTCCATCATTGAGTGATGCATGACTATAGATGACTACTCATTAAGCCTTTTTTATGTCAACTCTTTCTTTTCTCAAGATAAGTTACTTCTTCATCAGACATTGTTTTAGGTTAATATGTAAAAATGAATTCTGTTCTTCAATTGAAATTTTAGGGATTATTTTAAAAAGTCTAGTCATTGTCATTGATAGGACTCATCAATACAGTGATTTTTAAAAATTATGTGGACAGTCTATGAGCAGTTACAATGTGGAAGGGCTCAGACATTTGTACTCTCACTATCTCACAGTTTCAAAGACTTAAGGATTTCCAGTCTCACAACCTCAAGTCCACTTCAGTCTTTTCTATGTGCATAATGTCTAGCATTCAAAAAAAATCGCAAGATATGTGAAGAAGCAATATAATGTGATCTAGACCAATAATCAGGAGCAAAGTCAATTAATAAAAATGGAGGCACAGCTTAGATGCTGAATTTACAAAATAAGATCATAAAAATTGCCAATAAATTTCTATAGGAATCTATGAAAAATAATAAATATAATGAGTAAAGAAATTCCAGGGAAGATTTGCAAATTGTAAAAGAAAACTAAAATATAATACTAACACAAAGAAATAAGTATCTGCAATGAAATATTCACTGTGTGGGTTTATGAGCATGTTGACACAAAGCAACAAAATAAACTTTAGACAGAACAGTATAAATCAAGCAAACTAAAGCACAGACAGAAAAATATTTAAAATAATAATTAGAGAGTAATACTATTAAGTAGTCACACATGCATTACAGTGTTGCATTTTAGAAAGGA
Organism: Cephalopachus bancanus; assembly: GCA_027257055.1. Classification (NCBI taxonomy): domain Eukaryota; kingdom Metazoa; phylum Chordata; class Mammalia; order Primates; family Tarsiidae; genus Cephalopachus; species Cephalopachus bancanus. Next base: position 16,049 of record JAPVLO010002194.1, on the reverse strand, counting down.
TGAAAAAGGATATTAGCCAGAAAAAAAATTTAGGTAAAATAATGGATGAGAGCTTTCTAAAATTGATCATGAGCATTAATTTAGAGACACAAAAATGTCAGTAAATGCCAAGTAAAATAAATATGAAGAAAAAAATATAACCAAGAATATAATAGTAAAATTATTTAAAACAAAGATAAAGAGAAAAAAATCATAAAAGTAGGCAAAGAAAAGATACACTAGCACAGGGAATACATTATAAAAATGAAAGATGTTTTCTTCTCAGAAACAAGGAAAACTAGACGTCAATGAGACAATATCTTTAAAGCACCAAAAAAGGGAATTATCAAATCTAAATTCTGAACATAACAAAAGTATCCAAAAATGAAGGCATAGGACATGTCAGATACATGAAACCTTGGAGACCGTTGCCAACATAAATACAACATAAAAATACGTGGATAGGTTCTTCATGATGAAGAAAAATTATACCATATAGAAAATTGAGTCTACAGAAATATAAAATTCTAAAGATACTAAAAATATCAGGAAATATAAAATATTTTTGTTTCACAAAGTTATATTTTTGCTTCTCAGAAATTTATTACTGTCAAATATCTTTACTAATGACTTAAATAAATATATTTACACCATGCTGGAGAGGGGAGTGAATAAAGAAAAATAAAAGAATAAATGAAATATCACACACAAAATCTGAAATCCTGCAAACAAGAAATCCTGTGAAATTGTAGCAATATCAAACAATTTAGACTTTAAGGCAAAGTAATGAGTTATTGCAAAAGGGCAAATTAGTCAAGTACCAAATTGAATGAACATCTTAAATACATATAATAAAAAGCTTCGAAATATATGAAACAAAAATTGACAGCAATAAAAGGATATTTTTACATCTCTCAGTACTTGGTAGGACATGAATACACACCCAAATGCACATAAACAGTATGAGTTAGTAAGAATATTGAATCAACCAAATTGACACATTTGACATTCACAGAATACTATAGGCAAACAAGAGTGAAATACACATTATTTTCAAATTATAAATAATACTCACCAAAATATACCTTATAATAAATGTAACATAAGCCTCAGTACATTTCAGTCTTGGAATTATCTAAAATATATTTGTTCTCTTACCACAACAAAATTAAATTAAAAATCAGTAGCATTAGGATATTTAGAAAATCTCGAAATATATGAAAAATAATCGACCCTTTTTTAATAACTAGTGGATCAAAGAAAAAAAAGATGAGCTTAGAATTATTCCAAACTGAATCTCATGAAAACACAATAGACAAAATGGATGGGTGTGGAGCGCCTCCGCCCTAGCATGGCGCCTGAAGCAGCCAGACCACAAGACAAAACAAGCCCTGATAAGGCAACTAAAGGATATCAGCATACAATCCTCTCTTACGGCAGTGCCGCGTTACCTTAATTGATTGGCAGAGATACTAGATTTAAGGTCACGAATAGGAAAAGAGGAAGAAGAACGATGTAGTAACCTGGGATTAAAGCAGCTTGCAGAAGAATCGTGTGAGAGTCGTTATTGAAAGCGACAAGTGGTGGCCCGTACGGGGAACTTGAAGAAGCCGAAATCCTTGGATTCAGAACTGCAGCTGCTCAGGGCAGTCGACTGGTATGTAGATCCCACAAGGGAGGGAAAAAACTAGAAAGGTCCTCGGTAAAGAGGCGATTTAAGAAGGTCCTCGGCAAAGAGGCGATTTAAGAAGGTCCTCGGCAAAGAGGCGATTTGGGAAGGTCCTCGGCAAAGAGGCGATTTGGGAAGGTCCTCGGCAAAGAGGCGATTTGGGAAGGTCCTCGGCAAAGAGGCGATTTGGGAAGGTCCTCGGCAAAGAGGCGATTTGGGAAGGTCCTCGGCAAAGAGGCGATTTGGGAAGGTCCTCGGCAAAGAGGCGATTTGGGAAGGTCCTCGGCAAAGAGGCGATTTGGGAAGGTCCTCGGCAAAGAGGCGATTTGGGAAGGTCCTCGGCAAAGAGGCGATTTGGGAAGGTCCTCGGCAAAGAGGCGATTTGGGAAGGTCCTCGGCAAAGAGGCGATTTGGGAAGGTCCTCGGCAAAGAGGCGATTTGGGAAGGTCCTCGGCAAAGAGGCGATTTGGGAAGGTCCTCGGCAAAGAGGCGATTTGGGAAGGTCCTCGGCAAAGAGGCGATTTGGGAAGGTCCTCGGCAAAGAGGCGACTTGGGAAGGTCCTCGGCAAAGAGGCGATTTGGGAAGGTCCTCGGTAAAGAGGCGATCTAAAAGGGCCCTCGGTGTAGAGGTGACCCCCTTTTTGCTAACATGGGCACTACTTCCTCTCACCCGCTTTTTCAGGCTCTTAAAACTCTCCTAAGAACAAAAGGATTAAAATTAAGGGATAAAACCTTGACTGATTTTATCACACAGGTAGACGAGATTGCACCGTGGTTTGCCGTTTCGGGGAATCTCACAGTGGGTAGTTGGGACAAAGTGGGGCAGGATATTGACTGCGCCCGAGAGCTAGGAGAGGTGGCAGGTGGGGTCCACCCCCTTTGGAGACTGGTTCGTGCCTGTTTGGAAGATCAAAAGTGCGTGCAAACAGTCGAGCAAGGCCAAGCAGCGCTTGACCAAATAAAAGGGGAAACGATCAACTTCCTCAAGAGGGAACAGCGAGGCAGCCTCTGACTCAGAACTGGAGTCAGATGAGGAACTTAGAGATCTCGTGACTCGAGTTGAAAAGTTAGAACTCAGTCAGGGCCGCGCCCGAGATAAGGGCGGATCCTCTGTCCCTGGGTCGGTAGGAGTTCCTCCCCCGTATAATCCTTCTGCGCCTCCCGGAAAAGGAGGCGCTTCTTTCAACAATGAAGTGTGGAGGGAGGTCCACGCCAGCGGCACATTGCAAACTTTTCCGGTGTTCGTGGATAATGCAGGGAACCGGTACCATGAGCCATTAGATTTAAAAACAGTAAAAAACCTCGCGGAGGCCGTACGAACGTACGGGCTCACTGCTGCCTTCACGACAGCAATGGTGGGGGCCCCTAGAACGGTTCGCCATGACCCCCGGAGACTGGCAGAGATTAGTGAAGGCTTGCATGAACCCGGGACAATATTTAGATTGGAAGGCCTATTACATAGAATTGGCTAATGAGCAGGCAGCAAGAAACCGGGCGGCGGGTAACGGGGCTTGGGACGTTGATATGCTGTTGGGGCAGGGCCGTTTTGCTAACCAACAGATGAACATTCCCCCACGGTAATACAATTCCAGCCCGGCTCTCCTCAGCAGGTAGAGCTTCAAATTGTTTTGGCCGTATTTCAACATTTTTCTCGATCGTTTAACTTGTTGTCAGATTCCCAATACGTAATCAATTTAGTTAAATCTCTTGAAGTGGCGGGCCCGAATATCCCCCGCTAGCCCTATACATACATTTGCCTACAAAATTCAACAGCTGATATGGCAACGTTCAGAGCCATTCTTTGTTCAGCATATCCGTGCGCACACTGGCCTACCAGGACCCCTCAGTGAGGGTAATGCCCAGGCTGACAACCTTACGCGACTTCAACAGGCTTTCTTTGAAACCCCCTGCCCAAAAGGCACAAGATTTTCATGCCCAGTTTCATGTTAACTCAAAAACACTACAGACCCGTTTCCAAATACCACGTCATGTGGCCAGAGATATTGTAAAATCTTGCGAATCATGTGTTACTTTCCACCACCCCCTTCATGGGGGGTGAATCCAAAAGGCCTTCTCCCCTCACGGGTTTGGCAAATGGACGTCACTCATGTGGCAGAGTTCGGTAACCTCAAGTATGTCCATGTTTCCATAGATACCTGTTCCGGAATTTTGTTTGCCTCGGCCATGGCTGGAGAAAAGGCACATCATGTTATCTCCCATTGCTTGGAGGCGTGGGCCGCCTGGGCATGCCTCAGCAAATCAAAACAGATAATGGCCCCGCCTATACCTCCCAAACATTTCAACGGTTCTGTGCACAAATGAACGTGGACCTGCGCCATGGGCTCCCTTATAATCCCCAAGGTCAAGGGATAGTCGAGAGGGCTCATCGCACACTAAAAAAAAATACTTCAAAAACAAAAAGGGGGAATAGGCATGGGTTACAAACCTAAACAAAGACTGTCATTAGCATTATTAACTTTAAATTTTCTTCAGCTGGACAACGAGAACAATTCTGCTGCGGACCGCCATCTAGGCGCAGTACCGCATAAAAGGGGCTATGTTAAATGGAAAGATGTTATCACGGGACAATGGAGAGGTCCCGACCCAGTATTAACGTGGGCGAGAGGATCTGTGTGTGTTTTTCCACAGGACAGCCCAGACCCGGTGTGGGTACCTGAGCGACTAACACGCACTACAAAGACCCCCCAGGAACGAACCCCGATTGCTGATGATGAGTCCGACGACGTGGCTTCTGCTGGGAACGCTGATGCTGAACCTCCCCATAAGTCGTGCTGAGCAACAATGGGGAATTTTAACAGTATTTCCTAGACACTTATTCGGCACGTACTTTCCCCAGATTTTTAACTGGCACCAGCCCCCGATTTCTATTACACTCTTGCTGGGGCCCTAATGCTCTCTCTCCTTTTAGACAGAGGAGAGACTTCGGCATTACAGCCGCCAACATTGCAGCAATTGCAATGGCGGCTGCTGCAGCTGCTACAGCCGCTGTTGCCATGTGTACCACAGTACAGACCGCCACCACTTTAAACACCTTGTCTTCCACTGTTGCTGCCAAAGTAATATTAACAGTCACTTGTGTGGCGGCATTATGATCTTAGATCAAAGAGTTGACGTAGTACAAGAACAAGTAGACATTCTCTGGCGCATGGTGCAAATAGGGTGTGAATGGCACACTATTGCTTTATGCGTAACCGGCATCCCATACCACAATATGACCATTGCTGCTAACCTCTCTCGAGAGCTTTCCCTCCATCTTTTAGGTAATTGGTCCCAAGAGTTCGACAACCTGACAGAGGCTCTACGTCGTGAAATCATCAGTGTCAACTCCATCAGAGTAGATCCAGTAGTCGCTCAAACCTTGGCCTCCTGGATCGCCCAGGCGGCATACCACCTTAAAGAGTGGGCGGGAATGGGTTCAATGACCTTTTTGTTATTCTCTTGTTGTGTCCTGTGCCTCTATTGTCTCTGCCGTATGCATCAACGCAATGCACGTGACCGTGCGCTACTAGCGCAGGCCTTTGCTGCCATGGAGGTGGATCAATCCCCTCAGGTCTGGGTTGCCGCATTAGGGCAATAAGAACAGGCAGGATGTGAGAATAGTACTGCACACGGGGGCCCAGGAGGAGTTATCCCGTGGAGGGCATGTCCAGCTGCATATGGGTCGACACCGCCTCTCCCATCCCCAGAAAATCGGTGTCGGACAGGTGGGCAGTCGGTCTGGCGATTACACACGCGAGATAGACTGTCTTACATGGTCCTTGTTATATGGGGGCTGTGACCACTACCCTCTCCTGCCAAAATAAATAAAAAAGGGGGAGCTGTGGAGCGCCTCCGCCCTAGCATGGCGCCTGAAGCAGCCAGACCACAAGACAAAACAAGCCCTGATAAGGCAACTAAAGGATATCAGCATACAATCCTCTCTTACGGCAGTGCCGCGTTACCTTAATTGATTGGCAGAGATACTAGATTTAAGGTCACGAATAGGAAAAGAGGAAGAAGAACGATGTAGTAACCTGGGATTAAAGCAGCTTGCAGAAGAATCGTGTGAGAGTCGTTATTGAAAGCGACAGATGGGATGTAGCTAAAACAATCCTAAGAGTAAAATCTATATCTTTAAATAAAGAAAAGCAGAAAGATGTAAACTCAGCAATCTAAATCTTCTACACTAGAGAAGCCAAAACAGCATAAAATAAACTCAAAATAAGCAGAAAAAAATAACAAATATAAGAGCAGCAATTAATATGCAGAAAAATTACAGACAATATAAAAAGTAAAGGCAAAAATATGATATCAAAAGTAGTTTTTAAATGTATATGTTTCTAACTAGATCTACAGGCCAAAAAGAATAAAACACAAGTTATCGATCCAAGAAATCAAAAACAGTATGTCACCATATATTCTGAAAGCATTAAAAAACAATAAGATATTGTGGGGAAAAACTTTATGCCAATAAACGCAAAATATAAATATTGGATAAATTTTTTGTAATACTGACACAAAAAAAGGAACAAAATCAGAATATAGCCACCTGTCTGTTAAAGAAATCACAATAAAAGTTTCCCATGCTACACACATAAAACAGAAGGTCCAGATGTGTTCAGTGATAAACTCTATCAAATGTGTAAGGAATAGATAGTACTTCTCAATTCATTTCGTAAGACTAGCATATCCTTGATACCAAAACTTGACAAGGATATTACAAAAAAATTACAGATTGACATCACTTTTGATGCATAAATCCTTAAACAACATTAACATCAAATCCAACAATTTATTTTTAAAAATAATGCATAATGACCAAGTGAAGTTTATCCCAACATGCAAGGTTGTTTTAACATGCAAAATTCAGTCACTGAATTTCTCTACAACAGATTAGAAAAGCATAAATTGTTCAACTTATGCAGAAAAAGTATTTGACAATATTCAACAAACCTGATAAAAATTCTCATCAGATTAGTTGTGATAACATCTTGAATCTGTTAAAGGGCATTTGTGAAAAACCTACAGTTAATAGCATACCTAATGTTGAAATATTGAACTCTTTCTTCCTAGGATCAAGTTAGCAAGGCAAGAATGTCTGCTGGTACATTTCAGTTAATCACTGCACCAGAGCAATAAGACAAGAAAAAAAAGGCATACAGATCGGGAAGGAAGAAGTAAAAACCTTATTTGCATGTAACTTGATTCTTTGCATAGATAATTATAAAAATGTCTACCCAACAAATCAGTAGAATTAATAAATAAAGTTAGAAAGGATAAAGGCCAAAAAGTCCAAAAATTATTTATAGTTCTATATAATAATAATTCAAAAATGGGAAAATAAAAAATTGTTAAATACCATTTAAATAACACAAAACCATACAATATTATTTATGATATTTATATTACTTCTAAGGAGACACACACCAAAAAATGGGATTATTTTTTGGCGGGCAGTACCCTTGAGGTACTGACTTCCCTTACTAGGTAAGTGTTCTATGTACCAGCTAGCATTGTGAGAGCTGCCTTCAGCTTCAGTGAATTGTTGTGAAGATTCTTACAATGTATTTGACCATTTCATGATGGTTGATAAGCACACCTGCCTACATTGTGCTGATTGTTCAGCAGTTTTTGACCAAAAATAGCATGACTGCCCCAAGCTCTACACTCCCTATTCATTTTATCTTGCCCAAGTGACTTTTGTTTGTCTGTTTCCCCAAATGAAAAAATTCCCAAAGGAAAATGTTTGAAGAGGTAAAACAAAAAGCTGGCAGAAGCACTAAAAGGTATCCAAATTGAGGAGTTCAAAAACTTTTGAGCAGCAGGAAATGCATCTCAATAGGTATATTGCATTAAACAGAGAGTATTTGGAAGGTGATTGAAGTTTAAACATATAAGAATAAATACACAATTTTTAATAAACTAATTCAGGGTTTTTGGGGTCCCCCTCATATTATTATTACTATAGCTATAGAAATAATTTTAATAAAAAACTGCAGGACCTGAACACTAAAACTACAACAGTACTGAGAGAAAATTTCAAAGATCTGAACAATTGAACTGAAATTTTCAGTATTAGTAAGATTTTGTCTTAAGATTGGTCCTTGAACTTGAAACAATTCTAGTAGGAAAAATCCTACTAGAAATTTTTGTTTAAATTGACCAGCTGATTCGAATTTCTTTTTGGAAATTCAAAGGACCTCAAAGAGTAAAAACTATGCAGATAAAGCTCATGGAAATACACTGGCATATTTCAAGACTTACACTAAACCTATGATAGTTAAGGCAAGTTGTATAGACATACAGTAGGAAAATAAATCAATTGAATAGAATGGACTCTAGAACTAGTTAAACAATTGACATAGGACCAACTGATTTTCAACAAAACTCAAAATATAAGCTTCACACAAAATATAAATTGTGTGTAAACTAAAAGGAAGAAAGCACAGGAAACTATCTTTGCTGAGAAATTGCAAGTATTTCATCAACAGAAGAAACTCACTATATTGACAAAACAACTTTATCAAATTTAAAATTTGTGTGCTTCAAAAGGCAAACCATTGATTGAATAAAGCATTCTCTCTCTCTCTCTCTCTCTCCCACCCCCCGCGTGTGTGTATGTGTGTATATATATTTGTATACAAAATACACTTTTTAAAAAATCTCCTAGAATTAACTAGTGAAAAATGAACAACTAGTTAAAAAATGTACAAAAGACTTGGCCAGATACTTCACAAAAAAAATCCAAATAGCTAATAAATATATTATAAAAGACAGCCCAAATCATGAATCATTAAATATACAAAAAGTCAAACATCAAGAGAAAACTGACAACACCAAGTACTGAAGCAAATCTGTAATAAACTAGAGCTCTCCTATTTCTGGTAGGCAATGTGAACTGGTACAATCACTTTGGAAAGCAGTTTACCATTTTCTTAGAATATTAAACATGTACTTACTACATGATCCAGCAATCCTACCCCTAGGAATTTACTCAGAAGAAATGAAAACATATGTTCACACAAAGATATAAACATAAATGTCCATAGTGGATTTATTCGTAATAGCTCCAAACAGGGAACAATCTAAATACCCATCAATTGGTGAATGGCAAGATTAACCGAAATAAAAGGGAATAACCTATTGAAATATACAATATGATAGATGTATCTCAAAAGCATTACATAAAGTAAATAAAGTTTGACACAAGAGTGTACATTAAGTAATTTAATTTTTATAAAGACCTAGAACAGGTAAAACTAAAGTATGATAATAGTAATTAGATAACCTCAGAACAATGATTAGAGAAATGAGAATTTTCTGCAAAGAAGGGTAAAAGGGGCATTTTGTGATGTTGGATATATAGTGTATCTTCAAAAGGATGCTGATAACATGGATGTATACATTTGTCAAAAGTCATCTAAGTGTACTCTTAAAATCCATGCATTTTACAGTGTATGAATTATACCTCCATAAAGTGATTAAAATGAGAGAGATAGCTAAATATGTAGATCAAGTTATAAGTAGGGATTCTTTACACAAATAGACCCCAGGGTGGTTTCCCAGATGTGCTTATCTAAACGCTTTGGAAACTCTAATGCTTTGGAAAGACAATTTCCCATTCTGAAACTGGACTGAGAGGAAATACTCTAATTGATTTGATCAGCAAACCCAAACCCTTCTCTATTTAAAGAGAAACCAATTTGAACATTCTATAACTGCATGCAGATCCTGCTTTGCTTGAAGGGGTCTGCCTAGTAATGCCATAATACATAACTCTGTTTCAAATGGGATTGTGGTTATTGGGGCAGAGCAGAAACATTTGCTATGCTTATTTGCATTAACCAATAGTCAAACTGGCCTTGGGGCTCAAAGCTATTTGTGGAAGGTTCTATGGTCTGCTGAGCTGATGAAATGACATGGTTTTCTGTATATATAGAGATAACTTTCTGATAACTATGATCACTCACTAATGCTGCTACAGAGATTTAGACAAGCATACTCCCTGATTAGAAGGGATTTATAATATAATGTGGATAATGTTGGCAGGACTCAACATGTAAAGTATTTTTAAAAACAGAAGATACTAACCAATGCACAAAATGATATATTCCAATTCTCTATGTATCCAAATTTTGATGTGTGTACTTGGCAGTAGTGAATGTAGAGAAAGTCATGAGAAATTAAAAAAAAAACTAAAAATATTTCATTTTGTTTTTTCTTTATCTTTGACCTTTATTTAAAAGGGGGGTACCTCCACAAATATGGAATTATCCTTTTTTTTTTTTTTTTGGAAGTCAGGTCCCTTGTAGTACCAGCTCCCCCCCCACTAGGTAAGCGTTCTAGGAACCCATCAGCATCAGGATACTAGCTAGTGTTGTGAGAGGCTGCATTCATCTTCAGTGAATTTGGGAGTGGGTGGAGATTCTTTCAAGGCATTTGCCCATTTCATGATGGGTGATTTGTGAGTGCACCTGCTCACACAGTGCTTAATGTTCATCAGTTTTTGACAACAAATGACATGACCCCCATGCTCTACCTTCCCTATTTACCCAATCTCATCCCAAGTGAGTTTTTGTTTCCCCGCATGAAAACATCCTCAAAGGGAAATGTTTTGTACATGTAGAAGAGGTGAAACAAAAAACTTCAGAAGCACTAAAAGGCATCCAAATTGAGGAGTCCAAAAACTGTTTTAAGCAGTGGGATATCATCTTGATAGGTGTATTGCATCCAATGGAGAGTACTTTGAAGGTGAGTGAAGTTTAAGCATGTAAGAATAAACACAATTTTTTATAAATAAATTCCAGTTTTGGGGGGTCTCCCTCATATCTGGTGAAAACAAAGTATTGCTTCAAAAAACCTCAGAAATTTAAGAGACATCTGACAAATTAGAACAGAGCTGCAAAAATGTTTTGGAAAAATTTCAGCCTGAACAGTGAACCATGAGTTTACAAGTAACTGGTACCATTCCTCATTCTTTTGCCCATATGTAGAGATTCCACATCCACTAGGAATGTAATGGAGATTGACAGATATGACTTTCAATTTCAGGATGCATGCTGGCATCACGGGAGCTGGTAAGACAGGGTATCGAGCTCAGCTCAGAGGTCATTATCCCAAAAGTCACATGCCCAAACATATTTCCATGTTATTCACAAGCACTCCTCAGATTAGTTCTTTTCATATTACTCTAACATGCCACATATTAAAAAGAATAATGAGCAGTTGTTATCCTAAGATTTAGAAGAAAGATTCCCAGAAATAAAATGTTTATTCTCAGGAGTTGGAGATGGTCTTTGGAACTCTTCCGCTATTATTATCCTTCTCCTTCAATCTCTGCTAGCCATTCAGGCCCACTGGTATTTCTCAAATATTCCAGGCATGATCCTGTCTTCTCAACAGCTGGAATGATCTTTCTCCAGGTAGTCACAAGATTTCATCCCTCACTTCGGTCTTTGTTCAAGAGTCATTGTAATGTGACATTCTCCAACCACCCTATTACAAACTGAACAACCTCTCTAGCTCCTTCCTGCTTGAATTTCTCTTTGTCCTTATCACCTTATCACCATCTCTCACCACTAAAATACAAACGCCATGAGAGTAAATATTTGGTTTTTTACTTATTACTGTTCCCCAGCACCAAGAATGGAGTTACACATATCATAGGCACTCTATAATTGTGGGTGGAGTGAGTATGTCCAGCAATGTGATCTGCAAACCTGCAAGGTTTTATAACACAATGTTTCTCAGTGGCAGCTGCAAATTAGCATTCCCTGGGCTTGCTAGGGCTTCAACCTTGACCAGATGAACTTACATCTTCATGAGTGGGGCTCAGGGACATGGGTGGGATTTAAAAACCTCTGTTGATTAAATGTGCAGTCAAGCTAGAGAACCACTGATGACCAATAATATTCATTATGGGAAAAAAGATCTTAAGGAAAAAAAATTATATCTTTAAAGTCAACATTTCCCTAACCACTGAGGCACTTTCAACCACTTTAGATTTTTTTTTTTTGTAATATTCAGTGTCTCATTATTATATAAATTAGGGTAAGGGATCTTTGCACTGCAAGTGCCCTAGCAGAAATTCTATGTGCTTCTCACTGGGTCGAATGACCAAGCTGTTGACTACAGCTGGGTCAAGGATGTTGTCATCGCCCTCTTCATCAATTGTGAACAAGGATTGTGTAAGGCAGGAAGGATACAGACAGAAGATCCCAATTCAGTTCCATATACACACACTGCACAGAAAACAAATGACTCTTGTCTTCTCTTTTAAGAAACAGCGCAGCATGGATTGAATTTTTATTATAGGATTTGATCAAGTGAATTAGGATTTATCCCACCATCTCACTCTTAGCTGTGGAAGAAACTATAATGATGTCCAGTCCTCCTTCCTTAACACATACCTAGAAGAAACTGGGCTGTTTTGAATCCACATTCATTCTTTTTCTTTTCTAAACCATTTTCTTTCATCTAAACATTGAGAATCTTTTCATTAAAAGGAGCTTTGTTTTAAAACAATGCCCAAATTCTAGGCAGAAAGATTTTATCAATAGCTTTCAACCCAAGATGATCTCTTTAGACTTCCACCAATGTTTTCCAAGATCAAGATAGTTTTGATGACAATGTGTTAAATGCTGTTATTTTAATGTAAAAAGTTCTATCTTTATTGTGTCTCAAGATGCTTCACTAAAAGTATGATATTTGATCCTTACAAGCTTTATATTTCTGAGAAGGCTCTTACATGGTATCTCTATTTATAACTCTCCATTCCCAAGCAATCTAAGCACATATTTTATTTCAATTGTATTCTTCTAAAATTATTTTATTCATTTAACTTTTTATTTCTCTTTTTACATACCTTTTAAGTATGTATATAGTCATAATTTAGAACTTTAGCTATCCTTATTTTTAAATTGTTTGCCCCTCTCCTTTATTGGTAACTTCTGTTCTTTGTAACAGTGGCTTTTCCATTCTTGTCATTGTCTTTCCCAAATCTTGGATAATATTTTATTTACCACATCTTTTAATTTAACAGGTATGGTATTTTTCACCCCTAGAAACTATATGTATATATAGGTATAGATATATAGAGATACAGATATATACTTTTGTGGTATCACTGTCTCAGTTCTAGTTCCTGAAACTTACAAAAAATGTTTTAATCCCTAAGTCTATCAATTCTAACCTGTGAATAAAAGCCTTTGAGAAAATCTCTTATATAATATATCTCTGCTTTCCTGTTTTAGGTTCTGTTTTCCGTCTCATCCTATTTTAATGTATGGGTTCATGCAAATGGATTTATGAAAAGGTAAGATGATTTTAGAAAAGAAATACAGAATAAGAAGGAAATAATGTATATCCTCTGATCACTTAATCCCAAAAAAGGAATTATAAAGGATTTCTATATTGGCCATGACTAGGTCTATTTTCTCCAGAGGTCAGTTCAGAAGAATTTGTTTATTAATTTTATCCCAATGTTTCATAGGGTGGTGAATTTCTTGCTGGCCCACTTTTCCCTCATGTAAATTAGTTCAAAAGAACCATATGCAGGGCTGATTATGAACCAGATGAGACTATTGCATAAGTAAGTAGTCCTGAGAAACTGAAGATCAGCTTTATTTAAACTTCCAGATAGTTAGTTCATTCAGTAAAATTTCATCCAGTGTCTGCTATGGGCTGGATACTGAGGTTGGCACTAAAATGTCCAAGATGAAGAAGACAAGGCCCCTTGTTCTCAAGAATTTGGTGATGCAGAAGGGCACACACTAACAAATGATTCCAATGTCACATGATATGTCCTTGGATTACCAAGACAGGAGGAATCAGGTAGGAGACAGAGGCATAAAGGAGAAGTCATAGAGCAAGAAAAACTTAGAGTCAACTTCGAAGAAGCAAAGGGAAAGGAAATGCGTAAAAAAGAAAGCATAGATAATTGTAGGATTTTCCTTCTTAGTTTATTTTCTTTTCTATTTTTTGTTTTTTACATTGTTACTGAAAAAGTTATGTATACATGATAAGAAAACATAATGAATCAATAGTACAGAAGATTATATGAAGAAACTTAAAGTGTCCCTCCTACCTAAGACTCCTAGTCCTTCTTAGTCCTTAGCTTTCTCTATCTAGAAGCAAATTCTGTTACTGTTTCTACATATAAAGTTTCAGAAATAATATGTTTACCTCTAAGTATATTTGCTTAAAAATGAAACAAACATAATTTAAAGTGTGAGTTCTGGAGAAAGTCCACCTGGATGAGCATTCTACTCTAACTGCTTACTCTTAGGGGATCTTACTCAAGGGACACAGCCTCTGTTTCCTTGTTTGTAAAATGTGAATAATAGTAACACCTACTTTATAGAGTGTTCTGAGCATTAAACAAGTCAACCCACACCAAGCAGTCTCTTAGAAGAATGTGTAATCTATACCTTGCCTTTGTTATTTGGTACTTAATGTCATGTACAGGTAAACCCATATGAAGGTATCTCAATTTTTTTACGTGGTTATTTTGTTTCTATTTTACAAGGGGTTTTTAAGAACATCTTTTTTTTCTGCTAAAAATTGACCAACAATATTTTGAGTTGATCCATTTGCCCTTTTTCTTCATATTTTCAATAACTCATTTTCTTATATTTTTACAACTTTATTTTTTATCGTTGATACTTGTCCTAACTTCTCTAGCTGATTTTTAATGTTTTAAATATTTAGTGATCTTCTCTTGCTCTTGCAGAGTATTATCATTGAGACAACTAACAGTCAGGCTCAGGCTACACATTAATATTTAGTTTTTCTTAATCTACTTTCTACTTTGCTCAAATTTGATATGTAGTTGCTCTTGTTACACACATGCTAAGAAGCTAAACAATCAATCTTCTATCATTTTTTAAACTTACATATCTATTATTTGTAGGATTCTAGTAATGGGATATTACTACTAATAACTATAGTAGAAACTGTATTAAAGTTTCTACTGCAGTATGACTGGTTTAGATCCAGTCATTTTGAAATCAGAAGTGGTCAGAAACACTTTGCTTAATGTTCTATATCCAAAAGGATTCTCTAGCAACCCAAGGCTGAGACTGGAGATCCTTAGAGATACGAATTGCTCCTTTGAGAAAAAGATGCACACTATTCTTATATGCAGTGTGACTGTTGGCTATGTACATGGACATCTTCATTAGAGTATAATCTTTGCTTTGTGATCTCTTGCTTTTCTTTCCTCGCCTCTAACTGTGGTGTATTAGGTTCCTTTCACCTTCAGAATCCTGTAAATCTGTCTAACTCCTCTCAGTGGATTCATTTTGTGTGAATTTAGCTAAACTGGCACTATATTTTCCAGAATATCTTTCATGGCAAAGCTTCTGATGAGCATATACACAAGAAATCTTATACAAGTGATTGAATACAGAAAGGATAAAGAGGTCCTACTGATTTTTATGCTTAGAAAAGTCAGAGAAGGCCACAAGATACTTTCTCAACTTAGACACATAGTTATTTATCTGAGACCCTAGAAATTATTCCTTTCAGATCTTTTTTTAGCTTCTCCAACTCTTTGGTCAGAGTGTGTTTAGCTTCATGATGAAGGGCACCAGCTTCTCCTGCAAGACACTCCCATTGTGAAAGATGAAGCTTTTATTGCAATGGTGGGAGACCAGTATATGTTCCAGTACATTGCTGTGAGATCTCCTCATCCTCACTGCTTCTAATGTGCCCTTGCTTCCCTCACTTCACATCCATCTTCTTTCTGACTGCCTTCTTTTAAATATTGGGATCCAACACAAAAGAAACAGCCTCCTGATGACTATGTGGCCAGTTCATGCAGTTCTATACAGTCAAAGCCCTATTATAAGTCTATAGATAAGTGATAGACAGATAGATAATGTCTAAGTCTGTTCAGGCTGCTATAACAAAATACCTTAGACTAGATAACTTATCAGCAACAGAAATGTGTTGATCACAGTTCTGCAAGCTGAGAATTTTAAGTTCATGGTGCCACCAGAGTTAGTGTCTGGTGACAGCCTGTTCCCCAGAGATGACACCTTCTGTGGCCTCAAACAGAAGAAGGGGCAAATAAGCTTCCTCAACCCTCTTTCATAGAGGCAATTATCTCATTTATGACTATGTAGGCCTCATGTCCCAATCAATTCCCAAAGGCATCAACTCTTAATATTACTGCATTGAAGATTAGCTTTCAACATAAATATTTGGAGTACACAAACATTCAGACCATAGTATGGAGGTAGATAGATGATAGATAGATAGATGACAGATAACTTCTAGTGGTTCTGCTTCTTTTCTCATCAAATCCTAACTTCCTTCATGTTTTTTCATTTTGTATGTTATTCTCCTTTTTATCAAATCAATTAAGCTTCTTGAGGGCAAAAGTCTGCCTATTTTCTTG